>JAODAL010017552.1:0-77409 GCA_025379985.1 Phyllomedusa bahiana
CTGTAAATAGTTACTTTCTATCTTTATGTTTTGTTTTTAAAAAACTTGTTCCAATGCATTTCATGAAGTTTTTGTGCTTACTCATTTTTTGAAACACTGCTAATATTTTGAACACAACTTTATAAAATACTCCGTTTCCACATGGTAACATTTTGTCAGTGTTTTTGTCAGCCAACACCAGAAGTGGGTGAAAAGAACGATGCACGAATGGAAGATCGCATCTCTCCGTGGTCTTACCCAGCTGATTTTCCTCTTGCAAATTAAACTGAACAAAATACGAACAAAGAAAAGTTTAATTTTTTTTACGCAGTTATTTTGTTTTTTTGCAGGGTTTTTATTTTAATTTTTTTAGTTTTTTTTTACTCTAATGTTTGAATTAAAAAATGTCACCAAAAAACCCACACACATGCCTTTTGTTTTTTTCTTTTATGCAGAAAAACAGTGGAGGTCTGTGGGAAGAAACACACCATAAACTGCCCAACCCCCCAAAAATTCTGCCAAAAGTGGGGGGAAAAAAGCCTGTCGTATGTTTCATAATTCCTTACTGACATTCATCTGACATTCATTTGAGCAAACTTTTTTGCAGGGGAAAAAAGAAAAAAAAACATGAAAAAACGCATTAGAAATGTTTGGATTATTGCAAAAACACTACATGTGACATCAGCCCTCAGCCATCTCCATCAAGACTTTAAATGGAGTGGCAGTAAAGCTTGTGTCCTGAACTCCATGGAAACATGTTGGGGAGGTCAGGCATGACATTTTAAATTGTGATTTCTCACCTTGTTCAGTGTTTACCCGCTGCAGATGGTGTTACTAGGAAGACTTATATGTTTTATGTCCATTAGATTAGGGATGACTGCCCAAGTAGGATGCTTGGGATCCCTTACTGGAGTTAGTAAATTGCTGTATATATAAGGTTTTCCTGTTAATAGGTGGTGCTCCACCAGACTTGATAATGGAAAGGGAGTTATTCCTTCAGAATAGTGTGTATAGAGGTTAAAGGGGTTGTCTCGCTACAAAGAATAACTTTCAAATTGTAGGGAACACAAAATAAAGACATTTTCCAAATATATTGCTTTGTTTATCTGTTTTCCCTAAGGAGATACAAGTGAATTTATGACCTCCCTGGCTGTTTCAGTTCCCTCAGTAACTGACCTGTAAACAATTCTCTCCCTGGTGTTTGTTCTATATGATAGCAGTGAGTGATGTCATCACACAGGTCATGGCAGTGTCTGTGCTGCTGGGCAGTAAAAAGCTTGATTTATGTAAAATAAACAGCACTGTAATTAGGGCTTTTGTTTGAGGGATCAGATAAAGCCTTCTGCCAAAGTGACATGCACATTATTTACGTCACGGACTCGCCGTAGATAATGCATTGTCTATGGGGCCGGCGGGCTGCTCCCCCGCCGCACTGCCGCCCCGCCCGCCCCTTAATCACGCCGGAATTGCGAGCGCAATCCGGCTCGCAACTCCGGCGTGAATAAGCCGTGTGAACGGGGCCTAATAGAGAGCCACAGTGGGCCCTGAGTTCACACAACCCACAGCTTTATTAAAGGAAAGCATGTTTTCCTATATTGCCATAGACCTTCCAAGCCCAATTGTCCATATTTTATATAACAATTACTGTAACTATGTGCAGGGTAATTTCCATATGTATGTGTGACCTTGGGTGACAGTCACAGTGAAGCCTCTGTTCACACAATGTTTAGCCTAGTGGGCTCTGGCATGCTGAGTTTCTCATACGGTATATAAAGACTCCTGTGTAGACCTTCTGTCCATCCAACCTTTGGCTTGACAAGTGTAGACAAGGGTCTACTCATAGTGCTATGGGCCCTGGGGTCTGCAGTTTTGCATAAATATAATTATGTGTAATGAAGCCGTCATGCAATCACAACCTTGTTAATAGCAATTAATAAAATGCCCATAGCACCCAAAACATTCATTTTCTAGCTCAGTGAGCTGGTTGGTTGCTGTGGGCAGCAACTGAGGAACTTAGGGCGACATGTATGAAACCTGGCACCGACACGCCAGATCTGAATTGATACAGAGGAATGAAGAATACGATAGTATGTATGAACCTGTCATATGTGGATTCATAAATCTGGCGTGTAGTATGCAAAGCATAGCATATCTTTGGTGCATTTAAAAGTGCCGTGTTTGGCGCCTAATGCACCAAGTTTTGGCATACGACTATACTTGCCATTAATGGGGCACCCTCATAATACTATACCAGACTCCTCACTGTCATCTGATATGAGAATTACCTGAGCTCAGGTGGTGATGACAGTGTCAGTCTCAACTTAGGGTTTAATTTTCCCACACAGGGGGTTTTTTAAATTACGTTTTGGATAAAAAAAAGCATTAATAAGCGCGGGCGAAAAGAGCATCCAAAATACACCCAAAGTCTGCTGCGTTTTTTTGGATGCTTTTTTGGTTTTGCACACCCTTTTATTTTTAAAATTAGGGCATCGGGCCTGCTTCAAACAGATCAAGATTTTCATCTCAATTTTTGGGAACTTTTTCCGAAAAACGCAGCAAAAAGGGGGAAAGAAAAAAACATGGGTGATCATTTCGTTAAAAACCCGTTGATGCATTTTTTGTACTTTAAACAAGGGTAAATAATTGCACATTGTTAGATAGGGGTTTTGGTTTTGTTTTGGGGCCCCAAAACATGGACCCCAAACACGCATCTAAAACTCCCCCATGTGAACACCCCCTAGATTGCTGGCGGGGGGAACCCTTCCTGACCCAAAAAAATAGCCCTTTTGAGCTCCCATCCCGGGGGGTCCCTTTTGATGTGGGGCGCCTGTTTTTCTGAAAAATTTCCTATGAAATTGAACATCTGAAAAGTTTGCAAAACTAATGCTAAAAATTTCCTAAAACCCAACGGGGGGAAAAACAAGGAGGAGATACGGGGGCCCAAAAGACATCAGGGAAAATCCCCAAAAGGAGAGAAGGCCAAATTTTCCCCACAAAAACTACCGGAAACTGAAAGGACATGTTATTTAACCCAAAAAGAAAAAGCTCCAGAGACTGAGCAAAAAGGGCCCTATTTATAAAAACCACAAGCCCAACCCCAGCTCAGCGACCTGTGTGGGCCCCTTTCCCCCTATGACCCCAAATAAGCACAAATGTCAGCTCTTTTCCAAAGGTCTCTCCTTCTCCCCCTAAAAAAAAACACCTCCCCTCTGAAATGCAGGGAGGGGGGTTTTTCAAAAATTGGGTTTTGGAGGGTTTTTATTTAGGGGGGAAAATTCCTAAAAGCCGACTCTGAAAAAACAGCCCATAAAAAACCCCCAAAAAAAAATAAACCGGGCCCCCACACCCGGGAACTAATGCACCCACTGGAAAAATACATTGATTTTTCAAAAAAGGCAAGAAAAAATCTGGGGATTTTGGGGAAAGTAAAGAAACGGGGTTTTCCAAAACCCAAAACCCTGCGGGAACAAAGGCCATCACCTCACTGAAAAAAAATCAGGAGGGAAATAATAAACCGTTAAAAAAAAGGGGGGGGGGCCCGAATTATTTCATGAAAAACACCCAGACTACCCAGGAAGCAACACACAGCTTTCCAAACCCCTGCCCATTCCCCCAAAATTTTAACATTTGACCCCAAAAGGGGAAACTTTTTTAAAAACACTAAAAAAATTTTTATCAAGAAGTTTCCAACTCAGGTCCAGACCCAGGTAGGGGGGGGCTAACCCAGCGGACCCCCGGGCCCGGGCTGTTTTCTACATGCCCCCCAAGACCCACAAAAAAAGGGCAACCCTGGGGGGCCCTTTATCTTTTTTCGGGGTTTTGGGGGGAAACTCTGACAGGGGAAAAATCTCGGGTTTGGGGGTGGAAAATCTCCTAAAACCCCCGGGTTTCAAGATACCCCAAGCTACACCCAGGACCCAGGGATTTTTTAAACAAACTCAATCCCTCGGCCACTTCCTGGGGGGCACCATTTTGGAAACCCCAGGGAAAGAAGAATCGTTGTATACAAACATTCCCCAAAAGGGATGGATTTTGAAAGCATTTTGGGGGACACCCCGGGGAAAAAAAAAAAACCTCCCAAAAAAAACCCCAATAAAACAAGCCATACAGTTCTACTCGGCCACAACTTTTTTAAAATTTTTGGGGGGAGGACCTATTCAACAGCAATGGGAACTTAATGGGGCCAAAATGTGCCCCCCCAGTTGAAAAACCTCTTTAGGGTCTAAAACCTGGAAGGACCTTTTTCAACCCCACATGCACCCCCAAAAACCCATGATGTACCCCCGGGTTACATCGATGATATCATTGCCCATCTGGAGGGGCGGGCGAGGAGGCCCTAATTCAATTCCATAAAGATAAAATTAACTTCCCCCCCCACCCCTCAACCCAAGTTTTACCAATTAAAAGGAGCAAAATCCCCTTTTTGGTACTAAATCCACATCAAAGAACCCCCGGTACTCACATCAGTGTACCCAAAAAACCCACAGACAGAAGGGCCTACCCGGGAAAAAGACGGGTTTTCCCCCCCAAAGGGCACACAAAGCAATCCATTATTTTTACCCGCCCGGCAAAACGTACAATCGTATTTGTCCAACAAACAGACCTGGACAAACACCTCCCGGATCTGAGGACAAAATTTCTCCAATTGGGAAAACAAAAAAAAAAAGTGACGGACAATTTAAATCAAAAAAGCGGCCCCCCCCTCAACCCAAGGCCAAATCTTTCTCACTAACAAAGAGACCCAAAAAAAAAGGGAAAAAACCCAGTGCCCCTTTGGTTTAACCTACAACCCACAGCGGAGATCCAAAAAAGTTGCCAAGGAAAAATTTAACCTGTTTCCCACATTTAAAACAATAGACTCAAAACATATTCCCTCCCCCCTTCCTCCCCCTTTCGGGGAACCACCAAACCCTGCGGCGTAAAATTTTTTGTCCGGGCGCCCCGAAGGGGGCCCCCCCTGAAAATTGGGGACCTCACCCTGCCCGGGAAAACAGGGGGCCAGACCCGCAGGGGACATCCCCACTGTGACGTTTTACCGTCCCCCAGTCCCAGCGGTGCACAGAATTTTGGGGGAAAATTTTTTCCGCAAAGGGCTAGGGAATTTTTTTGTATCTGATCAAGTTTGCGCAATGCCCCGGGCCAAGGGCCCTTTTTGTGGGGGGAAAAAGGGCAAAAAAACCACCAGCGGGATGGGAAATTCCCCCCAGATTCACTATTAATTTAAAAGTAGAACTATCTTCCAAATGGCACAAAAACTTCTCCGGGGGGGGGACCACTGATTGAAAATCTGAAGATTGGGGGTTTTTTTAAAGGGAAACTTTAAGACGCAGAGGGAAGGGGGAAAGGGAAGGGGAAAATTAAAAATTTAAAGAAAAAATTTTTTGACTCTGCAAAAAAAGGGTTTAAAAAACCAAAGCTAGTTTTATTTTCAAAATTATATGTGAAAAGTGTGGCCCCAAAAATTTCACGTGTGGCTTGAATTTAAACCCGGGAGATTTTCTGACCCCTTTTCAAGCCTTTACAAATTTCCCGTTAAATTTAAAATTTTTTTGAAAAACCCGTTGTAAAAAAAGACTTGTTTGCTTATATTGGGAAAATTTTTAAAAAATTTTGAATTCTAAAAAATCCCCTTGGGAAAGGCCATGCTTTGGGGGTATAAAAAGCCTGTGAATTTTCAATTTCTTTTATATCATCATGTCTGAAGAAGGGAGCTAGTTCTCTCGAAAGCTCACCATCAAATATACTCAGTTAGCCTCTAAAAGGTATCGCCTGATTTCTTCACTCTTCTACTAATTCCTAAAAAACGTATTATAACCTAATAGATGGCAACCATATTCAAACTGGAAATTGCTTTACTCACCATTAGTCCATTTCTATCTGTTGATCGGGATATATGTCTTAGTTCTTGGGGTTCTCTGCACATCAGGGCAATATATAACCTAACGAGTCACCTCTGTTTCTCTTCTCTTACCCTATTCGCTTTACAGACCTTTACCTTAGTGAGGTAACCACTCTGATAAGGACAACCCCACAAAGTAACCCTGGATACACCCTATGTCATCCTGCTTATAATTTACCCCAAACACATTTTGTTTGTATTTTAACAATTTTAAGTGTGAATATGGTTACCATCTATTAGGTTATAATACGTTTTTTAGGAATTCGTTTTTAAAAGTTAAGTTTTATGGGAAACAATATTTTTTTCTGTGAGTACTGTATATACTCTGCTTATACTCGAGTCACTGTCGGCGCTCAGTCGCTGCCATGGCCTGGGTGCCAGCAGGAATACTTCTGCTGTATGAGACTCCTTTGGGAGCGTATAGAGCTGACTCTCCATGGCCCAATCGCTATCGGCGATCTCTTCAGCTGTATGCATTTCCTCCGCAGCGCATACAGCCGAAGATACCACTGCGGAGCAGAGATCAAGCGCTCCCTGCTCCACAGAGGACTCTGGAAGGCCACAAGCTGACTTGCGACCTTCCGGAGTATCCAGCACAGGCAACGTGAGTGTCATCATGCTGCCTGATAACATCACACCCTCTGTGCCGGCATGAAGACGGAGCACCTGGGAGTTGGAGCAGTGAGGGAGAGAGGCAAGTATTTGTATTTAAAAAAAACTCCAAACCATTCCTATACCTGCCTATGGGGGACATATACCTGCCTATATTTGCCTATAAGGGACATATACCTACCTATACCTGCCTATGGGGGAAATTAAACTGCCTATATCTGCCTATGGGGAACATAACTGCCTATACCTGCCTGTATCTGCCTATGGGGGACAATAAACTGTCTATACCTGCCTATATCTACCTATGGGGGACATATACCTGTCTATATCTGCCTATGGGGAACATATACCTACCTATATCTGCCTATAAGGGACATATACCTGCCTATACCTGCCTATGGGGGACATTAAACTGCCTATATCTGCCTATGGGGGATATAACTGCCTATACCTGCCTATGGGGGACATTAAACTGCCTATACCTGCCTATATCTGTCTATGGGGACATATACCTGCCTATATCTGCCTATGGGGAACGTATACCTACCTATGGGGGACATTAAACTGCCTATACCTGCCTATGGGGGATATTAAACTGCCTATACCAGCCTATGTAATTTTATTGGTATCCATTTTTATTTTTGAAAATTACAAGTAGCCGTTGAATTTTCCACCCTAGGCTTATACTCGAGTCAGTAAGTTTTCCCAGTTTTTTTTCCCAGTAGTTGCCTCAGCTTATATTCAGTCGGCTTATACTCGAGGATATACGGTATATTTTGAAGTCTGTTTCTGGACCACTGTAGACCATGGCCAGTTTAACCTCCACTTACTCTAATCTGAAACTGAACTAGAACAAAGAACTGCAGTTATATAACCAGAAGACACACAACAGTGCTCCATCTACCCCATATAAAAGATCTATACCAGAGAGTAGTAAGATGGGAGCAATGACTGGTGTTTGTCCCTTATAACTGCTTAGATGCATAGTCCTCCCAATGGGATGCCTATTGGTCCGCCATCACAGCAGCAGTAATCTAGTAGGTTCACCTTCCTGAAAGTCCACAAGATGCCCCTTTTTTGTCAGCAGTTATATGTCTTCATTAACTGGACTTCATACCTTATAGTCTTCTAATTAGAAGTGCAGAAAGCAGTAAAGGAACTGACGAGAGCCTCGCCTTTTGGTTCAGTTTTAGTGGCTAAAGTCAGAAGCTTCATTTACTTACAAAGTGTATTGGTTTTTGGCTGCCATAAAGGTTTACAGTGAAGAGAAGATGGAAAATGTTACAGACTAGAAAGAAACCTTTGATCCCGAGTCAACAACTTCTGCTGCCAGAGGAGAACATTCTTCCTGTCATGTATTCTGCTCTTTCCAGGAGATGACATGTAAAATCCCTCACATGCAATTTTCACAGATAGGGATAGACGACAGCTCTGGTTGGGAGATCTGCAACAATAATAAGGGAAATCTATAACATCATCTATAAAATTCAAGGAAAGACTAATATGTTCTACTTGTCAACACAGATTCATCTACATGAATGTCATGTCCCATTTTTAGATGATGACAATCTGAGCAATTGCCAAGCACTGTTATCTCCTATGGGGTGGGGGGGGGGGGGATGATAAAAAACAGCAAGCACTGTTATCTACAGTATGAGATTAAGTTTTTTTTTTTCATTTAAATAAGGCAGCAGTACCCTAATAAAATGATACAAAATTGAACTGGACAACCCATTTAAAGCTTGGTTCACATCAGGTTTACTTTGGAACCTTTGTCGCTAGTTCCGTTGGAAATGATGGAAAAAATGGCAAATACCAGTATGGAAGGTGAACTGCAGGCTTCAATCCAACACAAGTACTTTGTAGTCAATAGGGTCCGTCAGGCGCCATTGGTGTTTGTCATAAAACGGGTCCGTTTGCAACTCTGCAATGGAGGTTCAGAACGGAACTTTGATATACCGCCAGAACACAACCACAAATTATCACCAAATAGTGACTGAATAATACCACTATACTATTACTGAATAAAGATCAATGTACAAAGACCGATATTACTTTCATACAGTGACCATATAGTGGTAGATAGCAGTATGTACAGGAGCTCTGCAGACATAAAAGTGATTACAGTGCAGTTACATCCAATGACTCATTGGTGAGGTTTTCTCTGATGAGTCATTCATTTTCCCTTTTGCATTCGGTCCAGACTGTCATGACAGCTTCCCCCGAGCACCACTCATCCCTGTAGAATTTGCTCATGAATATCCCGCACCTCCCTCACTGTCCCCCACATCTTTCCAACCTCCCCATGGGAGGGAGAGCAGGTACAGGCCATAGGGTAGAAGCACAGTCTCCGAGGAGGTGGGGAAGAACAGAGGACTAATCCTCAGAAGATTGTGCTACATCTTTGGTCTATACCCCTCAGAATCATATTACCAGGTAGGTAGGGGCCTCAGGTACATAGGTAAATGGGCAAAGTCCCAGGTAGATAGGTAGACCCCCATTAGAAATGTTGGTAGGCCCCTAATAAGTAGGTAGGCCCCAGGTAGATAGGTTGGTAGGCCTCAGGATGGGAGGTTGGTAGGCACCAGTTAGGTAGGTTTGTGGGTTCCGAGGTTTAAAGGCTGTTCTTCAAAGTTTTGTTCAGCAAAGTAAACTTATTTTCAATTCTGAGTTGATAGAGATGGGTCCTCTGTTCAGGATTTCCATCTCCTGGACAGAAAGGAAATAGATTACAAGGAGTGTCTCTGATTCTGGAGAACAAGACCTATCGTGTATTACACAGACAGCCCATTGATGTGAAGGAGTGTAGTGTAATGCTTTATATCATCTGTGGTGGCGCTACAGATGAACTAAACACTTGCTGCCTGCCTCCAAGATTATAACTAGTCGCTACCCATCCCTATTCTGAATATTGTCAAGGCACCCCCCTAACAAGTAGGGAATGTCTAAAGTAGAGAACTTTTTTAAAGTATTTTGTGACTGGAGATTCAAATGCTGTTCCAGAGGGATATGTCAAGGTTAAATATTATAGCACCAGTTATTGGTCATGGGGTGGTGTAAGTATAACATTGCCTAATTTTAAGTAGGTGTAGAAAAATGATACAAAACAGATACCTTCCATCAGGAAGGCATCTGGTTAGCTCCAAATGTATTCTGCAGTGGGACAATGACCCTAAACATACAGCCAGTGTCATTAAGAAATAATTTCAGCGTCAATGAGTCCTGGAAGTGATGATATGGCCTCAGAGCCCCGATCTCCTCATCATCCAGTCTGTCAGGGATTACATGAAAAGACGGAAGTATCCGAGCAGCTACATCCACAGATCTGGGATTACTTCTCCAAGATGTTTGGAAAAACCTCCTTGCTACGCTCCTTCAAAACCTGTGTACAAGTATATCTAGAGGATTTGATGCTGTTCTGAAGGGAAAGGGAGGTCACACCAAATATTGATTGGATTCTGAAAGAATTCTTACTTTGTAGCAGTTTTTCCACATCTGCCTAAAACTTTTGCACAATGTTGTATAGAACACCCCAAAATACTGGATGACCAGAGGCAGTATGGCTGATTTCCCAAATATCATATTATGAATATATTAACTTATTTATTTACACTGCTCAAAAGAATATGTTCAGGGCTGTGCCAGAAGTCTGGCGTCTTTTCAGCTGCAACTTTGTAATGCCCCTGAGATCAGGGGGCGTGCTGTACAACCGTACGAAGCTACACATGTATGACTATTGAACAGCAAATCCATGACGTTGACACCACCAACGACTTACCTCCCTCTTACCTCAACTCCCAACCAAATTCCGCTGTTTGTGACCCTCTCCCAATAAATCACGGACAACCAATTGGATAAAATTGGCCACAGCAGCTGTTTTATTAACAAATACAAACATAAATAACATTTTCATAAATACTTATAAAACAACATTACTCAGGTATCTAACAGTACCATAATAAATACTTATAACCAACTTTCACTCCCCAGCTGTCTACCAGTTAGCTCCAACCCCCAAGCAACCATAGACCAACTCAGCCATTGATCAACCAATACCAACCTAGAGGGGCAGAGGTCCTTGGAGCCAAATCCGACCTGGCGACCAAATCCCCGAAGGGAAACCATATTACCCCCAGCCGCATTCCAATGGCTCGAAGGTCCAAAGCCATACATGATGGCTCAACCAACTTGCTCTCCAGGGGTACCAGCCTGGAAAAGCCCCCCACCTTTGCCAGGCCGTGTCCACCTTTTCCACACCCCCGAGGGAGTCACACCCCGAATGACTCCCTCAGCCAAGCTCCTCCTCCAACTCCAAGAACCCCTGCCGCCACCACGAGCATGCCATGACCCCTCATGCATGCGAAGACCCACCAAACCAATCGCCCTCTCGATACCCTTCTGTAACCCAAGGGTCCACAAGTCCAAACCAACCGCTGTTAAGTGCACTCCATCAGCCCTCCAAAAATTTCCCTCCCCCGACTCCAATTCTAGATGCCGAACAAAGACTCCTCCATTACGGGCCACAAAACCCACCACTGCCCTATTCACTTTAACCCGAGCCCGATTCAAACGTTCCACCGAACGCGCCCCACGCCAGTGATGCCTGTAAACAATGTCAGACCATACAATCACTAAATCAGGAAAGGAAGACCACAAGCGCAACAAATCGTACTTAACCGTCCTGATAAGTTTCCTGGATGACACGGACCCTAAGTCGTTGCCTCCCGCATGCAAGACCAAAATATCCGGTTCCCTGTCCAATGCCGCGAACCGAATGACTTCAGGCACCACCCCTAACCAACGCATCCCCCGCCTTCTGAGCCATCGGACCTCAGCCAAACTCCTAGGAAAACCCAACTGACGCCCATTCGGTCTCGCCGCAGCCCGTTCCGCACCCCAATGCACGTAGGAATGCCCGAGAATCCAGACCAGGAGGGGAAACCGTGCTGAAAAATAAACAGAAGAAGGTAAACAATAATTGCTACAATAGTGGACCCCCCAAGACCCCTCTCTACCCCCTTCCCCCCTTATGACCTCACACCGGGCCATCCCTTGGGACCAGGTGTGGGCGGATGTAGAGACGAAACCTGTCCGGCTCCCACCTTCCTATCCGTCGCACCACATCCGCACTAAGCCCCCAGCTTGCGGCCTCGGTGGCCGCCCCGATTCGGAACGAATGCGGCGCGAAAGAAGACGGGTCCAGCCCGACTGCTTCCAGACAGCGTCGGAAGATAGCGGTAAGCTGGAACCGCGACAAAAAGGAACCGTCTGCATGGCATAGAAGCGGCCCATCTTGAGCCCTCCGCAAAGCCCGAAAAGCCCTCAAACAACCCAACGGGCACATCAAGGCGCCCGGGACCGGCTGTAAAACCACCCACTTGCCCTTGCTCAGTTGGTCAGTTTTCGATCTGCGGATGCAAAAATGCACCGCACCCCCTTGTTCTACTACATCCGCCGCCTGCAATCCCCCCCCTCTTGACCGAGTAGGCGACACCAGCTCCCCTATTCTGAGAGCAATGAAAAGGCTAACCTGAACAAGGCCATCTCAAAACCCGAAGCAGTCAACTGACTCAGCTCGCCCCCTAATCGCTCCAGCAACTGAAACACCACTGGACGCCTCGAATCCCGGACACTGCTACCCCTCCTGTAACCCCTCAACGCTCGCATAACCACAAAATCCTTTGTCAAATCATGAAGCCTCCGAAACCTAAACCCACAAGCCAACCCGGACATTACCTTGGACACCCTGGAGGCCGACCAACCTTTCTGCCGGCACCATGCTATGAAGCACAGTAAGGCCCCCACCTGATCCTCCCCTGAAATCACATCCCCCAGTTGCAGTAACCACTCTGACCATAGTCCCCAGGCCGCCTCATAAGCTGCCCAGGTTTTACCCGCCAAAGAAGCCCGAATCAGGCTACCGGCTTCTCGAAGGCCACGGTCCAAAGATGACGAGGACAATCCTCCCCGACTTCCGCCGCCAACGGTGCCAATGTCCTGAACCGATCCCACTGCAAGCGAGAGAGAGAATCAGCCACCGCGTTTTGAACCCCTGGTACATGTTCTGCCCGCACCCAAGAATTCAAAGACAGACACTTCAACACTAGCAGCCGTAGCAACCTGACCACTGGAGGGGATGAAGCCGATAAGCTATTAATGGCTTGCACCACCCCCAAGTTGTCACATAAGAATCGAACCTTCCGATTCCTAAACCGTTCTCCCCACCATTCCACGGCCACCATAATGGGGAACAGCTCCAGAAACGCTAAATTGCACATAATCGGCAACTCCTTCCAGGACCCCGGCCAAGGGGCCGCACACCATTCGCTCCCAAAAATCGCCCCAAAGCCCGTGCTGCCCGCGCGTCTGTAAAAATGTCTATCTCGCTGTTGGACACCTCTCCCTCCAATATGATGGAACGCCCATTGTATTTGTCCAAGAAACCCGACCACACTGCCAAATCGTCACGATGATCCCTGTTGAGTCATATGAAATGATGGGGCCTATCGATACCCACTGTCGCACTTGCCAATCGCCTGCAGAAAACCCGCCCCATAGGCATGATCCGGCAGGCAAAATTTAGCTTCCCAAGAAGCGATTGCAAGTCTCGCAACAGGATCTTCCGCAAACATTGCGCTCTCCGGACCTCACTTCTCAACCTCTCCAATTTGTCCTCCGGCAATCTGCACTCCATTCACACCGAATCGATGCAGATTCCCAAAAAACTCAAACAGGTCCCCGGTCCCTCCGTCTTGTCTGCTGCCACCGGCACCCCGAAGTGCGTCGCCACCCAACTCATCGCCTAAAGCAAAGACCCGCAAACAGCAGACCCCGACGGCCCCACACAGAAAAATTCATCAAGGTAATGGATAATGGAGTCCAGCCCAGACACGTCCCGAACCACCCATTCCAGAAATGTGCTAAGAGCCTCAAAATAGGCACATGATAATGAACAACCCATCGGAAGGCATCTATCAACGTAAAACTTCTCTTCCCATGAACACCCCAACAACTGCAAACTATCCGGATGAACCGGCAACAACCGGAATGCCGATTCGATGTCCGTCTTTGCCATCAATGAACCCAACCCATGACGCCGTACCAAAGCTAACGCCGCATCGAATGACGTATACACAACTGAACAAAGTTCAGGCGCAATCCCATCATTCACCGATCGCCCCTTAGGAAACGACAAATGATGAATGAGCCGGAACTTGTTCGGCTCTTTCTTTGGCACTACCCCCAAAGGCGACACCACCAATTGCTCCAATGGCGGGCAATCGAAGGGGCCTGCCATCCGCCCCAAAGCCACCTCCTTGGCCAACTTCTCAGCCCCCACCGACGGATGTTCATGGGCCGATCTCAGGTTCTTCACTGAGAAAGGGACCTCGTGCCCAGACGGAGGTATCCTGAACCCCTGAGCAAAACCCTCAGTCAACAAAACCGCCGATGCCTTATCTGGAAACCTAGCTAGGAATGGCGCCATTTCGTGCAGCTTCACCGGTGTCATCCCCTTGTCCACCCGCAGAACCCCCGTTTCGATGCCCCTTCGTGAAACACCTTGTGACCGGGTGGGTTGAAACCCCACAAAAGGAGCACTGGTGCGTGAACCGGCAGCCGGAGCCAAATTTACATTGGCCGCTATTGAACAGCAAGCACACCACTCCTTTTCCTCCACTAGCCTGCGACCTGTCCTGTTGCCTGAAGCCCCCCCTTGGCCGGACGAGCCGGCCCCCCCTGGATAGGACTGCCCAAATTTTGTCGGGGCCATGACCTTAAGCCACAGGCCAATGTCCTTGTGGTCCCAGCGTATGGACGGACGCACCGCCTTCCTCTAGCGAAACTGCTCGTCATACCTTAACCACGCCATCCCTCCATAATCCCTATGAGCCTCAGCAATTGCATCCAAATAACAGAAAAGCCCGGAACAATTTTTGGGCGCTTTCTAGCCAACAACACTCGCTAAAATTGCAAAAGCTTGCGACCAGTTAGAGAACGTCTGAGGGATAAGCCTCCACCTGCGTTTCTCCTCCTCCTCCTTCTTGCTTTTATCCATCTTCCCTTTGTCCAAGTTAAATTTCTCTAGGGGCAAGAGGGAGAAGATCTCAACGTACTCGTCTTTCCAGATCTTCTCCCTCACCTCCTTCTTTAGATGTGCCCCCCAACGGACCCTCAAAGCACACGTACACTTCGCCCCGTGCCCTATCATCCAACCTAGCCCCCTCATTCGGCTCCTTGTCTGTCTGGACCGAAACCGTCACACCCGACCGAGACCCCACAGACCCCGGCCCAATGCCACCCACGCTGCCACTTCTTCCCAAGGGAACCCCCACCGGGGGCGGCGAAGACACCCACGCATCCACAGGTGAACCCCGCGCCCCGGATCCCCGATCCCCGAAGCGTGCCAACAGCTCCCTAAGGGCTGCTGCCAAACCCGCTGGTTCTCCCGACGCCTCCTCAGACCTCCCGCTCTCAGCCCTGAACCCCCCACGCTCCCCCAGCGCCCGCAAAATCGTCGGAAACGAACATGACATGGACAGACACTCACCAGGCTGCGTGGGCGCTGTGAACCCACCAGCCGTAATCCTGGTACGTTGATCGACTGTCCGGGGGAATACTTGATCCAACGACACAGCCCGGCAACCCGGGTCCAGGCCCTCGAACCTAGAAAGGGGTGGACCGACCGGCGCAGGTCTTTGGGACCGGGCTGGGGACTGCCACGCCCGGGGAGTTGAAAATTCTTCTTCTTCCTCGGAAGCCATCGGGCCGGCCGACCGCCGCCCGTCCCGACCAATCTCCTGCCCTTCCAGCGCTGGCGACCCCGTCCGGTGACGTGGGGCGGTCCGACGATCGGTTACCCCTCTGGCCGGCACATCACCACGCGAGGGAACCGTCACCACCGAACGCACTCATGTACTAGGGGCAACAGCGGGCCACGCGTCAGGCCGGCGTGCCGACTCACTGCCCCCCGCAGGACCCGCCGGCCTACTAGGATTCCTCCCAGACCTAGCCTGTCGTCCCCTAGCCTGCGAAGCAGCAGCCAGCTCTGGACGGTCCCCTGAGGGGCTCTGCCGGCAGCGGCGGGTCCAGGGGGTGCAGTCAGGGCTTAACCGCTGTGGGGGGCGAGCCCTCCTCCTGCGCCTACCCCCGATGCTGCCACTTTCCTGAGGTGGACCTCCGGTCCCGTCCGCAGCCGCGCCACCAGGAATCCCTGTACTGCTGCCCGCCTCAACAACATCCTGAACCGCGGCCCGGAGCCAGTCGGCACCCTGGGATGCAGCCAGGCGCCACAGCAAATCAAACTGCTCGTCCGCCATTACTTTAAGAGCAGAGCGCAGCACGGGCAACCTATTCCTGCCTCGTGCCGCGCCAACTGCTCACTGGACGGAAGGGGCGGGGCTAAGCCCGTCGCCCCGCCGCGTCCACTTCACCCCTCCCCTCTCCTGCCAGGCGCGATGACGCTGCGCCCCAGCGTGCCGGGTCATGGCCGCGCCTCCCCTATGGGGGGTGGGGGCCGGTCCGGCGCGCTATTGGTGCATTACTGCTGGAACAGGTAGAGCAATCTAAAAGTGGTTTACCTTAGCCAGAAGTGTTGTTTTGTAGCTAGAAAGCACCAAACCTATGACCAGTAGTAGAACAGGTTAATAGATTCAGGTGCATTCTACACTACTAATGTGCACAAAAAAATGGTGCCTAGGCGCCAAAAATCATACATGTCGCCCTTTGTGTTAGGGGAACTATAAAGCAGACAACATAGTGTAACTCCAAGTCAATCATTCTTCTGTAAAATCAACCTGCCCAGTTATGAATCAATGCTAATTGTGAATCAATTTCTCCTGATGTTGTGCAAATGGACAAGACCACAGGTAGAAATGAGAGGCAATTAGCAAGACAACCCCTATAAAGGAGTGGTTCTGGATGTGGTGACCACGGACCATGTCTCTCTTCTCATCCTTTTAGGCTGTTGTTTTGGTCACTTTTGAATTGTGTCAATGCTCTCACCCCTAGAAGTAGCATGAGGTGGTGTCTACAACAGAAGTTGCTCAGGTAGTGCAGCTCATCCAGGATGGCACATCAATGTGAGCTGTGACAAGAAGGTTAGCGGTGTCTGACAGCACAGTGTCCAGAGCATGGAGCAGATACAGGGAGACAGAACAGTACACCAGGGGATTTGGAGGGGGCCTTAGGAGGGCAAAAACCCAGCAGCAGGACTGCTACCTCCTATTTTGTGCGAGGAGGAGCAGTGCCAGAGCCCTGCAAAATTACCTTCAACAGGCCTCTAATATCAATGTGTCTGATCAATCTGTCAGACACAGACCCCATGAGGGTGGTATGAGGACCCAACATTCACAAGTCGGTGTTGTCCTTACAGCCCAACACTGTGCCGGGCAATTGGCATTTGCCAGGGAACAGCTAGATTGCCAGATTTGACATTGGCTCTCTGGCTCTTCACATATGAGAGCAGGTTCACACTGAGCACTTATGACAGATGTGACTTAGTCTGGAGACATTGTGGAGAACGTTCTGCTGCCTGTAACATTCTCAAGTATGACTGGTTTGGCAGTGGGTCAGTAATGGTGTGGGGATGAATTTCTTTGGAGTTCCGCACAGCCCTCTATCTGCCAGAGCTATCCTGACTGCCATTAGGTACCGGGATCAGATCTCAGACCCATCGTGGGACCATAGGCAGGTGCAGCGGGCCCTGGTTTCTTTCTGATGTATGACAATGCCAGGCCTCATATGGCTAAAGTGTGTCAGCAGACACATAGACATTAATGCTATGGACTGGCCTGTTCGTTCTCCAGACCTGAATCCAGTCGAGCATATCTGAGCATATCATGTCACGTTCCATCCACCAACGCCATGTTCCACCACAAACTGTCCAGAAGTTGACTGATGCTTTAATCTAGGTCTGGCAGCAGATCCCTCAGGAGAACATCCGCCGACTCATCAGGCGCATGCCCAGGCGTTGTACGGGGCACATACAGGCATGTGGAGGAGACCACACACACTACTGAGCCTCATTTCCTTGTCTTGGGGCATTTCCTCTGAAGTTGGATCAGCCTGAAATTTGATTTTCCACTCTGATTTTGAATTTCAAACCCAGACCTCCATGGGATATTAATTTTGACTTCTTTGTTAATTTTTATGTTAAATTGTTCTCAACACATTCCACTATGTAATGAACAAAGAATTTTGAATATTTGAATATTTCATTCATGGAGATCTAGGATGTGATATTTTAGTGTTCTCTTTATTTTTTTGAGCAGTGTATATTAGCTGTATACATTGACTACTCGAAAGGTAACAGATTGATGACTGTTGGCTTGGAAACAAATTGAATATATGTTTATGGGAAGGAATCATGAGCTATAATGGACTTAACATGCTAATTACCAGTAAATAGGAATGCTACATTTCATCTACATTTACGGCTGTGGCTCTGCGGGGCTTCTCCAGGAATAGCACATCAATACAAAAACACCTGTGAAAATAAATGAAGAATTCAGTATCTATGACTCAAGCAGGAAAGATTTTCCCCTTCAGGAATGGTGTCTACGTTCTACAAAGGATAGTTTTCCACTGAAGATCATTCCACATATGCTCTGATACATTGCCAGGAATGGATTATCATAACCAGGGCTTAAATGGCAGTGTCTCATATGCACCATTACTAAGCTAGGATGTGCTCAGTGGAATTTAGGGAAGGGAAGACAAAACCAGATTCATTCCCGAGGTCACTGCACAAGGTTTATTGGACATGACATGTATTGTGGGGTATTCCTCTTCATATTACAACCAGACAAATCATAGAACTGAAGTCAATGTAATTATACTGTGATGTCAGGATGATGAAATGTGTGATATGAGGAAGTATTTGCTATGTAAACGCAAAGCAAATTGTCAGTTTCATTATATCTAGTAATCAAGGTAAAGAAGGTAATGAACATAGAAGATCAAAGGAGACTGGTAATTAGAAAGAAAGAAAAACGTTAAACCAGCACTGAAGTCCCAAATATCAATAGCCTCCCATGAAGCACCAATGCATTAGATCATCCCAAGGCAGGAGAGCCCAACTCCAACCATCCAAGTCCAGAAAAAATTGAAGAAGCAGATGTCAGCATAAAGGTCTTCTTTAATTGTGAATCCAGAGTACACAAATGCAACGTTTCGGCTCAAAATTAAGTGATAGAGCCTTGAAAAAGGCTCTTTCACTTAATTTTGAGCCGAAACGTTGCATTTGTGTACTCTGGATTCACAATTAAAGAAGACCTTTATGCTGACATCTGCTTCTTCAATTTTTTTTAGGAGACTGGTAATTGACATTGGAATGGAGCAACAGCTTGTGACCAGTGCGAGGTGGCTCACCATCTATAAATCCACTGACACCATAAATGGGGAGCAGTAATAAAACATAAATGTCAAGATGTGGTCGCATGGTAACTGTAGATAAAGGACTTCATGGAAAGTTCATTCCCTCCTGTAGAATAAGAAATGCAGAGGGCTTATTAACATGAAGATAGCGAGTCATTCTCCCTAATATCACAGCCTCCACCAGGATCGGACTTAAAGGGGTTGTCTCATCTCATAATTTCACAGGATGCATGAATGAAATAATGCTGCTTTGCTCTGTCACTTCCTGGTCAAGCTGTCTGTAATTAGCATATGAGCTCCATGTATTCAGACTTCTCTGCTTATCAGTCTAGATTAGCTAAATTACCTTCTCTGAGGTCCAGAGAAGCTGCTGAGCTAATGTAAACAGTAGAGTAATTAGTCTTTTGTCTGAAAGATCAGATAACACACAAGCTTTCACACTGTGACCTGTGTGATGACATCACTCCCTGCTATCAGATATAACAAACAGCAGGAGATAAGGAGTACACAGGTCAGTCACTTGGGAAACCAGAGAGAGCACAGAACGTGATAAAATCACTTGTAGCTCCTTAAAAAAAAAGATGAACAGCGTAATATATTTGGAAAACGTCTTCATTTAGTGTTCCCTACATTTTGAAAGCTATTCTTTGTAGTGAGACAACCCCTTTAAGGTCTTTGGGTTCACTAAAGGAAATTATTCTGTAAGCCCATCACAGGACATGTGCATGGAAACCTTAAGGGTAATTTCACACATTGCAGTTTTACAAAAAACAATATTAAAAACATATCAAGCAAATATAAAACGCACTAGAGACATAGGGTGACACGTAAGTACAGGGCTGCGCCAGAAGTATGGTGTCTTTTCAGCTCAAGATCTAGCGCAGTCCCGTTCGCTATAATTTTAAACAGGCGCACTCAACAATCAGGTGCATTACAGAGCGCCTGCGGTATTTTGTAATGTGCCTAAGATCGGGGGGCGTGCTGGAGGCGGGGCACACTACAACCGTACGAAGCTATACACTTATGACTGTTTATCGGCAAATCCAGGCGCATTACTGCTGGAAGAGGCAGACGAGTAAGAGTGTTTGTCGCTCCAAACGCGTCAGATG
Source organism: Phyllomedusa bahiana (assembly GCA_025379985.1). Taxonomy (NCBI): domain Eukaryota; kingdom Metazoa; phylum Chordata; class Amphibia; order Anura; family Hylidae; genus Phyllomedusa; species Phyllomedusa bahiana. The sequence goes on from JAODAL010017552.1 coordinate 19,975, forward strand.
GTTGGGAGAACCCTGGACTTATTTTAATGTAATATGGATTAAAGGATATTTTAATTAGGATGTTTTAATTATTTTTCGGTGCTGGAGGCTTTTGGCGCCATTTGAAGTTTGCTATTTGCATTGCCTGTGTCCAACAGGCAGCTCTCCCAAGGCACCGTTTGGACATTCGGGGATCCACCTTGAGATTTTTACTAGCGGTGAGCACAAATTTCTGCTTTTTTTGTCAAGTTAAAAGAGGTTTACCTGAGCCAGAAGTGTCGCTTTGTAGCTAGAAAGCACCTGATTTATGACCCTCAGTACAACCGGTTAATGGAGTCAAACGCATTATAAACTACTATTGTGCACAATAATATATGCATTTGTGCGCAAAAATTGTCGCCAATAGATTTTGTTTTATTAGTAGCATTTTCCTGCACTTTAGCTGTGTTCATAGGATCAGTTGCAGCTTTTTTCTAAATGCAGTATGATGTAGGTGAAGTGGTTTTCAGGCATTTTGTAGTTTTTGTCTCGCTATAATTCTACTTTGCTTTATTTTTTCTGTTTCAAAAAAGGCATGTGATAGATCAGGTGATTTGTGCTGGAAATAAAATGCAACAGAAAAAAAAGCAGTGAAAAATGCATTTAATAAAACACACGGTCTTCTAAATAATGCTAAAAAACATCATGAAAAAAATTAATGAAGCCTTAAAAAAAGTTTCAACTTTTTTTTTTTTTAAACCAAAAACATAATGTGAAATATTAGTGTGAAGGGGGTCTTAAGAACTTTTTGTAAGTCCACTTTAAGTAACTCTTGCGCAGAATATGGTTCATATGAGTCAGCTCCATATGAGGTTGTCTTTGGCTAGACCATTTAGGCATTGATATGGATACAATATTGTCAAGGCTTGGGCCCTCTGCAGGAGTCTCTGTTACTCCGCACGGTCAGTCTGACCTGGTGCCCACCACATATGTTCTGGCCCTCTCCCCTTGCTCTCTTTATGTCATTAGTGCCCTTTCCCACTTTGCAGACTCTTTGGCATCTCAGGCTTCTCTGGCTAGCGATTGGCTGGAACTGTAGTTATAAACAGCCACTTTTTGGGGATGCTTCACCCATCTCTTGAGCGTTGCCTTTCCTTTCCAAGGTGTGGACCTTAGTAGTGGGAGTTTTACAGGCTCAGCTAATGCTAGATTGAAAAAGGTCACTCATTCTGCTTTAATCATTGCATAACTATTTTAAAGTTTTTATGTAATATTAGAGGAGTTTCTCATGACGAAAGGCCCTCCACCTTTTATAGTAGGGTCACGGGTGTATAGACGTCATAGAGGGGGTGAAGCCAATACTACATTTATCTGTAAATGTCCAGGCTACAGCAGCACACTAGACAAGCTGGTTAAAAGTGTTATTGATTGTTGAAGGCTCAAGTATCTGGAGAAGTGCATATGATCCAGCAGTCCCCGTTTGTGGGACATTTTTAGCCCTGTCCCCACATTTCCCAGCAATGGCCACACACCTCACAATGCCACATTTTTAATAAGACTGTTAGGTCAGTTTCATGGGAGTATTGGAAATACATCATAAGTGCATGGGATGATGATTTCATGTGGACAGTTTACTATCTAAAAATGGTCTCTGCAGGGGGAGGGTGGTATCTGATTGGGCAAAGAGTAGGTTTAATTTACTCTTGCATTATTCTAATCTGTTTCCCCCTATGTATGATAAAGTAGTGTATAGTATTAGGAAACTGATTCCATTAGGTTAGGTTTCATACACAGCTTCTTTTGAAAAAAACGCCACTGCTGTCAAAGCAGATCGAGCAGGAAGGAGACCTAAAGGTCCTTCCTTGGTATTTTTCATTCCTTTTTGATCCACTTCTGGCTCAGGGTCAAAAAACTACAATGTTTTTCCAAAAATACTCTATGTGAAATGACCCTTATAGACAATGTCTGTGCCACTTGGAGTGGCTGATGCCAGACAGCAATAGTCGGCTTTTAACTGTAGACGTTGTTGTGGTAGTGTTAGTGTTGCTTTAAAAATGAAAAACATGAAAACACGTTTCAAATAGACTAAGGCCATGCCCACACAGCACTGGTTTTTGGTCAGATTTTTAAGCAGATTCAGTATTTAGAATCTGCATAAATCCGACTGTAACCAGTGACCACAGACTTCAATAGAAAATCCGAGCTGTAGTCTACACAGCTCAGATTTTCTATTGTCAGATTCCCAAATCGCCGGTTTATTGAATATGTTCTACAAGCTGCCGTATTACAGCGGGTTCCAGTACAGTTCAATGCACGAGGGACGGCAGCAAGCTGAAAACCAAACGCGTATTTTGCCGCAAACCCGCATCAAAAACTTTGGAACAGCGATTGTATAATACCTTTGGATTTATGATGCCATTTTACAGTTGCCTGGTTTTCCTGTAGCATGATACAATCTGTGGTTACTCTGTAACATATCTCTACATGTCAGGCTAGATACATACAGATATGTGATGCTGTAGTGTTGTTATTTGTCTCTCTTGTTGCTAGACATGACGCATCACTATAGATGTGGATAACTTTTCAGAGTCACTACTAGTACACACTATTTTGAGCTTCAACATGAAAGCTATGTAGGCTAAATCCTGCAAACAGCAAGTAAACTCCATGGAAAGTCACTGCTGGGTCAACAGGATGGCTGCTTGTCTGGATATCCTGAGATCAGCTAAAAAAAAGTCACAGAGAAAAGGCCATACTTAGGGGAGGTTCACTCTCTGTTTTTGTCTATGTTGCAGGTATGCGTTTGGTTACTATGAAAAAGGTACTCCGGCAAATACCGTGAGGTTTGCTCTCAGTCCTGGTGGTTTACACTTTCCCTGTGGGACACAAAAGGATAACGGACTACACTTTGAGTTCTGTAATTTGTCTGGAAACAGAGTTAATATTGTGGTATCCATAGGGGGGACCTTTTCTCACGTTAACCTATAACAGACAAAAACAAGGTGTTAACTCACTGTTACTGCTACAGAGGCAGGTCACAAATTCCCATCAGAAAGCTCTAGTGCCACATGGAAGAAGCCGCACAGGTGCAGAACACTGATGAACAATTGGCACCAGTGAAGCTGATTTCTGAGGCCCATCAGTGGAGCTGATGCCTGGGGCCCACAAGTGGAGCAGATGCCTGGGCCCACTGGTGGAGATGATTCTTTGGGCCCACCAGTAGAGTTGATTCTTGGGGGCCCACCAGTGGAGTTGATTCTTGGGGCCCACCAGTGGAGTTGATTCTTGGGGCCCACTAGTGAAGTTGATTCTTGGGGCCCACCAGTGGAGTTGGTGATTGGGGCCCACTAGTGGAGCTGATGCTTGGGGCCCACCAGTGGAGATGACACTTGGGCCTACCAGTGGAGTTGATTCTTGGGGCCCTCCAGTGGAGTTGATTCCTGGGGCCCACCAGTGGAGCTGATGCCTGGGGCCCACCAGTGGAGTTGATTCTTGGGGCCCACCAGTGGAGTTGATTCTAGGGGCCCACCAGTGGAGCTGATCTTGGGGCCCACCAGTGGAGGTGATTCTTGGGGCCCACCAGTGGAACTGATTTTCTGGGGCCCGCCAGTGGAGTGGATTCTTGCGGTCCACCCTACAGCTACACAGTTACATAATTTGTAAGGCCAAAAAATTAATCACCACCCTTTGTTTTCTATCACTGAGCCAGTTACTTACTGACATGCAACCATTTCCCCCCAGTCCAAGCATTCTCATTTTACTTACTAACCTTTTATGTGGCACCGTATCAAATGCTTTAGAAAAATCCAGATATATGACATCCAATGCTTCAAGCCGATCCAGTCTAGAACTAACTTCCTCATAGAAACTGATGAGATTAGTGTCACGTCAAGGGAGGTGCAGTGAGCCCTGACTGGAACCCAGCCCACTGTCCCTGCCTGCTTGACGTGCTGCCCTAGGCGGCAGACGGCAACTGGGCGACAGTCCCTGCGCTGCTAAAGTGCTGGGGCCGTCAGAAGGAAGAATAGTCAGACAGTCCGGGTGAATATCAAATAGGAACGCCAAAGCCACAAATCAGAAACAGAGGGATAAACGTAAACAAGCTGAGGTCAAAAGTCAAACGGAAGCGAAGCACAAAATCAGGAGACAAGCCGGGGTCAGGAGAACAGATAAGCAAAACACAATAAACCGAACAAGTAACACGAGGTAGCCAGGAATATCCCAGGCGCAGCACTCAGCCTTCAGGGAGTTTAAATGGGATTCCTGGATACCGCCCCTTGCAGCTATTGGAGCGGCCCCCGGGTCCTCCCATTGTCTGGTGCAAACTCGCCCCCTGTCAGGAGTGGCTGGGCCCCGTCACTCACAGAGTTGTCAGCAGCAGTGTATCAGGGTGGGATTGTGCATCAGCTGCTGCAGCCTGTTGATCCCTGCAGCCTGAGCACAGCTTAGCCCTGACAATTAGTTTGACAGGACAGATTCTGTATAAACCCATGCTGGAACGGCGTTATACATTTATTTTCAGTGAGATACTCCAGGATAGCATCTCTTAGAAAACCTTCAGACATTTTACCTACAATAGAGGTTAAACTTATCAGACTATAGTTTTCATGATCACTTTTTGACCTCTTTTTGAATATTGGCACCACATTTGCTATGCGGCAATCCTTTGGGACATACTCTTGACCATTTCTTGTTGGAAATCCCCTATAAGAGTGGTGTCTAAAAATTAATTGAGATAGCATGATGCTTATATGTAATTGTAGATTCATCTCATTATTATTGATGTAGCCAACAAACCCAGGAAAGAAATGTTCAGTGCTCCTCCCATATCAGGAGGAGGTCATCAATATAATGACCGCACCACCTGATATGGGAGGAAAAAGGATTGGTGTCCAAAAAAAGAAAAATCCTCTCCCTACCTCTGCTGCCAGCACAAGTCTTTGCTCCAAGCTTTAACTAGACAGAAAAGATGCCAATGAATGTTCTGTAACCAGAAGAGGATCACGACCAGATGTCAGTAGCAGTATCTTTATTTAATATTGATTTCAAATTAGGATTAAGGCCAAGAAGTTCTTCATGAATAGCTATGTGCCAATCAGTCCATACATATAATCATTACAATTTGTCATCTGCAGCAAAAGCATAAAATAACATAAAATTCCATACTATCATACAAGGTAAGAAACGCCATAAAGTCATAAACACAGTAAATAAAAAAATGCAGTACCACATAACTGCCATTAGATGGCAATGGCTCACACAATATACAGTATATACAGCACAGCCAAACAGTGCATAGTGATGGTCTTACATTCAGCAGAGTTAAATTCAATCACAGTTTCCCCTATGTGATGGTAACCACCGCTCACACTGGTGCACATGTATACGTAGCCTTTGCCAGTGTGCGGCTGCTGCATGGTAACGCATAGAGTTAAAAAACTGAAATGGAGCGGAAAGTTTATTAATGGATTATTAACATGTTAAAAAGTGATGACATGTCACTAAGTTACTGTATGGCCTCACATTATGACGTTTGAGGGTCCAACCTATGGGATTCACATTATTCTGAGAGTTAGTAGTTTGACCCCCAGTAAGTTTTCCTTCACAGTGGTGCTCCTGGCCACCCGCCTGTGCAGGGAACTGCATCCAGAGTACTAAGTGTGACGCTATGCAAAAAAAACCCAAAAAAGTGCTAAATTGGGGTTAAAGTAAGAGCTATGTTCCATTCATTCTCAGGATTGTGAGCAGGGCCGCCATAAGTACTATCAGGGCCACATACAGCAGAAGTGTTTAGGCCTTCCACCCATTACCAGTCCCTGTATTGCACCATATCACCTTATTTGATCAGGGCCCCTGCCAGCAGTAATGCCGATATTGCCCTGATTGTGCCTCTGTCTACTAGTGTGAAATGCTGCTATAATTTAAATGATCTCAGGTATTGTGAAGTGCTTCATTGCACAGCACCATCTAATGGTAGAGTTATTTATTGCACTCCTCAACATTTCTTTTTCCTGAGTAATCACTTACGCTCTGTCTCCACTGCACAGAAAAATGTCTGTTTTTTCAATGTTTTTTAGAAAACAAAAAATGCTGCAAAAACGACTGAAAAGACGTCCCATAGACTTCTATAGTAAAAACCTCCTGCTGTCTCCACAGAGCATCTTTTTCCTGCTCGTCTTATTTACTGGTCGTCTTTTGAAATATGCTGCAAAAAACGCCAGAGCAGAGCAGAAAATTTACTACAGGAGTCTATGAAATGCGCCGGACTTTTTTTTGGCACATTTTTTTCAAAGAAAACCCACCCAGGAGATTCAAGTCCCATCTATAGTGGGTGTTACCACAGGTTATACCTTATCAATTCTGCATACAAGTGTCCGATGTGTCCTCGTTCGTACTCTTCGTAATATAGTTATCTCGCTTTTGTCGCTAACGGATAGATTTTTTTGCAAAAATCCGGATTTTTATGGATTTTGCCGTTTATAAAGTTATCTCGCTTTTGTAGCTAAAAATCCATTTTTTTTTACGGGTTTTGACGCTATAACCTGGATAGTTAGCAACAAAAGCGAGATAACTTTATTAGCACCAAAATTCATAAAAATCCAGAATTTAATGGATTTTGTTGCTAAAATCCATACTGGGCCATATTATTAGCGACAAAATCCATAACAATATACGCTAATAGCAACAAAATCTGGAAAAATACATGTTATTAGCGACTAAATACCCATGACTACAAGACTACATATAAATGCACTAATGTGCTTTACATCCACTTTTGTAGGGTGGAGTTACATCTAATGGCTTAATGTATGCATATATTAAAAACCAGACTTGAAGACAGGCAAAAAAACGCAGCAAAAAATGCAAATCGTGCCAGAAAATGGCCGTTTTTTTCAGCAGCTTTTGTCAGGCAGTGGACAAAAAACACAGTTTTTTGAAAGTTTTTAGGATTTGGTTTTAAGGTTGTGTTTTTGTCCACTGCAGTGTAGACAGTAGAGATGAGAAAATTTCTCAAAACTTCGATTCGGCTGATTTGCCGAATTTCTCCCCAAAAATCGTTTCGACCTGAATTTATTCACGGCGAATCGCTTTAAAAAATTTTTGGGCTATTTCTTGGCTGCAGAGAACCTGTATGGTGTTGTAAAACATTGTGTCATGCTCAAATGTGCATAGGGAGCATGGCTTGGTATTAAAACAATGCTGTGTTTTAGTATGACACGCACATGACTGCCGCTGCTCTTAAAATTGCTTCACTCTTAGTTCTCTGGGCAAAACTGACCAAATAGTTGAAGTGGGAAAGCAGCCTGACAAGTTGTCAGCACCAGCTGGAAAGAACCGAGCTGAGGGCCAAGATTCCATTATAGCGTCAAAGAGCGCAGTCCTTTTACACCGAATCAGATGATTCCACAGATTATGACAGAACCTGCTTTGTTATATGTAAAGCCCCCCCCCCAAAGAGTGGAGAGGGTTTCAGCAGTTATTTTGTCAAATAACTTATTTGTCTAAAAAAAAACTTTGAACTACAGCTTGTGTTGTTGTTATACACACACTTCTCCATTACAGGCAGATTATTATTGTGGGATATTTTTTTCTGCACCAAAGAGATACTTTTTTCACTTATAAGGTGAAACACCTTTGAAATACAGCTTGTGTATTTGTCATATACACACATCTACATTAAGTTTTTGTATTGTAAATTTTTGATCAAACAGTATGTCAGACAGAGAGGTGGCAGGCCCTTCACATGCAAGTGGCAGTGGCCCAAATGTTCCTGGAGCAGACACAGGTTGCAGCACAGTAAGGGGATGTTGCAGCAGTGGTCACTCGGTGAGGCCAGAGCTACCGGTGTCATCTAGCGGCCGTGTGTTGACCACCAAGTCAGCGGTTCTTGAATGGTTGACTGTCATCCATTTTCTCCCAGATGACATCTGACATCCCCAGCCAAGAGTCGGTGGGTTCGTCAGACACAATCCTTACTTGGCATTGCCCAAGAGCAGGTCAGGGGCCCTCACCTGTCTTCAACCCGCCTCTCTTCAGTTCGGTTCCCACAGCCAGAGAACTATGTGCTATGGGCTCTGTGCCACTATACAGCGAGGACGAACTATTTCAGGACAGTGAGCAGCTACTGGGCAGCAAAGAGTTGGGGCAGATATCCGCTGCTTCTTGCAGTAGGCGGGCAAGTAGTGATGAGAAGAGTGGCATGAGGGGTTATGTTGTGAGTTGTCAGGCTCTGTACAGTGAGACCATTGAGGAGGACAGCAGTGATTGGCAAACACTAATCGATGTAGCCGATCACACTTGGGAGCAAGGGCTTCATCATCATCGTCGGGAGAAGAGGGCGGCAGCTTGCGAGTCAGGTAGTGGTGCAGCCGGCAAGTCGGTAGTGTGGCCGGGAATCAGCAGGGTGGCAGCAGCGCAAGGTCCGAAGCCAAACGGCCATGGGGTAGACAACCCGCTTTGCAGGTCCCAGAAAGTAGCGGTACAGGAGCTCACAGACGCAGCGGCAGTAGCAGTCAGTCAGTGCGGAGCATTGGTGGTAAAATCACCTACTCGGCGGTGTGGCAGTTTTTTGCAAAGACACCGGAGGAGGCGAACATGGGTATATTTAGAATCTGCGGGCAGAATGTGAAGCATGGCCAGGGACCTAATGTTGGCACCATGGCCCTGCGTCAACATATGCAGCATCACCATCCAGTGGCCTGGGAGAAACGTGTCTCAGATGTGGTGGTCCATCCTGCCGCAGCAACAGCAGCACCCAGTGCTATGCATCCTATTTCAGGCAGTCAAGGCTCCACCACCTCTTCTGAAGGGAGCTGTCTGTTTTTACCATCATCTACTGGTCCAGATGCTCCTTCTCCTTGCCACTCATGGCACCAGCAGTAGTATGTGTCTAGCCATACTAAGGCTCCTGTCCAAGTTGTTGATACTGCAGTCCTTCCCTTTTGAAGTGGTGGACTCTGCACTGTGCAGAGAACTGATGGCTTGTGCTGAGTCGAGGTGGAGAGTCCCAAGCCATCATTTCTTTTCGAAAAAGGCAGTACCAGCCCTGCATCAATAGGTAGAAGAGAAGGTGAGCCAGCTCTTGAGCCTGTAGGTGTCTTCCAAAGTGCACGGCAGTGCAGACATGTGGAGCTGTAACTGCGGTCAGGGACAGTACATATCCTTTATGGCCCACTGGGTGAATGTGCTTCCTGCCCAGCCACATCAGCAACTTGGACAGGAGACTCTGCTTTCTCCTCGACATTGTCAAACTGCTGATCCTGTGCTAATGTCCGCCTCCTCTTCCTCCACCACCTCAGCCTCCAATGCAGCGACAAGTCTTAGTGCTCCTCCAGCATACCACATGTGCAGGGCATGGCGGTGTCATGCAGCTCTACACCTGGCTTGCCTAGGCCACCCGCCTGATGCCACATATCTGTTGCCATCTGCTCCTTCTACCACCCACCATCTTTACCAGGGACTGGTATTGCAACCCACCTCCCCACTCTTCACTGGGCCATTATGTAGCATTCTGATGCTTCTTCTACCTCACCACTCAGGTCTCCTCATGCTGCTGCTGTCACCTCCAGGCTATGTCACCATGTCACTCTCTGGCTTGATGCTGCTGTTGCCACCACCTCCTCATTATGTCACCTAGCAGCCACCACCTCAAAATTATCTCATTGTGCCACTCTCCCGCCTGATTCTGCTGCTGCCGCCACCTCCACACTGTGTAATTGTGCCACTCTGTGGCCTACTTATGTTGCTTCCACCTCCACACTGTGTAATTGTGACACTCTGTGACCTACTCATGCTGCTGCCAACTGACCACTCTCTCACTCAACCACTCTGTGGTTTCATAATGCTGTTTCCACCCTCCACCACTCTATGACGTTGCTGCTATGTTTGGTTTTCCCCTTCTTTTAATATGTCAGAAGGAATGAAAAGACAAACACAACTGATTGTGTCTCCAGAGAAGCTGTAAGGCTAGTATGACATGGTCCTTTGTTTGCATCAGAATTGTCTGATGATAAGGTAGCCAAAAGCAGGAATGCATACAAAACACAGAAGACATGAAAATATACCATTTACTTATTATTTTTGGGATCAACTCCTGTTTCTTTTTGGCTTTAGCAATGATGGATTATTGACCACTTGAAAACAGACACTGAAGAATCAAAGGAAGGGCAAAATGATTAATGACGTCAATGCAAAATTACTGACGACACCCTCTCCACTCTTTTGGGGGGGCTCTACATGTATCAGCGTTTAACAGAATCACCACAATTAACTGTTTGCCACAGATAGCAACATCCCAACAGACTGAACTGGCTGGATTTCAAATGTGTGTAGGGCAGAAATACACAAACAATGGATTTGACACAGAATTCCCCAAAAACAGTGGATAAATTAACTCTTGGCCACAGATTGCAATATCCCCTCAGACTGAACTTGATGGATTTCAGGCGCGTGTTTGGGGGAGAAATACACACACCCTGGAATTTTACACAGAATTCCCCACAAACAGTAGATAAATTAGCCACAGATTTCAGTATGTGGGGATATTGCACTTGATGGATTTCAGGCGTGCATAGGGCAGAAATACACACACACTGGATTTGGCACAGAATTCCCCACAAAAAGTGGATAAATTAATTCTTGGCCACAGATTACAACATCCCAAAATAAAAAAACGCTGGTTCAAGAACAGGTATGTATATGACACACTTTCATCCCAGTAGCTCGAAAATTGGAAGTATTTTCCACAATATAGTGCTGCTATAGACAGATGCTTCTGCATAGGAGAAACAGAGACAAGTGGCAGAATTTAACATGGCTGCCATATTTATAGGGCTGGGACATCACAGAAGCCCGCCGGTCACTGATTGGCTTCATGTCTGCACATATCATTGAGGGTTTTTCTTTCTTCCTCCCATAGTTCTTTGCCCCATGTCACGCCATGTGTTTGCGGACATTTTAGATTTGTAACTGCGAATCACCATAAACTTCGGCTTCATTCACAATCAAATTTTCCCTGAAATTCTAATTGAATTCCACTTAGTTAGAATCGATTTGCTCATCCCAAGTAGACAGTGTAGCCTAAGATGGTAATTAGAAATTTTACTGCGGACAGGAGCACTACTAATACCAGCCTGATTGAGCCGCTGTGAGGGTCCCACAGGTCAGTCCTCCACCAAAAATAAAGTGAAGACCGATCCAAGCAAAAAGCCATCGCTATACAAGATACGAAAACCCTATAAAGTTGTCACATGCTATAGTGAATTGTATCATTGTATAGTAAAAGCTATTCTTATAAGTTTCATATGTTTAAGCTTACATCAGCCAATACCCATGAGTAAGATCTTGGATCTTGGAGTTTCTATCTGTATTCGGTGTGCGCGGCAATGGAGAGTTTCAGTGCACTGGATGATGGGCAGCTATGAGTAGCAGGTGGTGAGCTGGCTATGCTACAGGGCACAGGGCAGTTGTGCCAGAATTCTGACATAATTTGCACTAAAAATAGTAGTGTACATCTTTTATCTTTAGAAAAGTTTCTAGACACTTCTACTTCTTGTCTGGGACATGTCCTCTGTAAAGGGGCGTGGCGTCACAGAAAGGGAGCGTGACTCAACACCTGAAGGTGTGCGCCAAAATACTGGTGCAATTAGGGTCATAAAGTAAACCTAATAGCAGGTGTAAAGTTACACTGGACATGCACCAGATTTAGCTGAACGTGCGCCAGATTTATCAACACTGCAATACATGTGGAGCATTGTAAGACTGTCTAGTCTACACTCTATAAGGGTTATATTCACACGGTGTATTGCAGGCGTATTTCAGCACGTACTGCACACCGATATACTTCTGCAATACACCTGCTGCTTCAGAAGACGCGTTGGCCTTCGCATACTTCTGGAGTGCTCCCACTGACACTCACTTTTACGAGAGCGTAAGCGCCAGGAAGAAGTGACATGTCAACTCTTTCCCCCGGCGTGCATTGTACGCCGGGGAAAATGGCAGGTGAGTTCCATAGCAATGAGAGCTATGATTTTACCGTATTTGTGGGGTGTATTGGGGCATATTGCAGCGCAGTTACACGCCAAATTACACCCCGCAAATACGCAGTGTGAACATATCCTAAGACTTAGACAATATTGATAAATCTGATCCAATGTCTTTCCTTGCAATGATCATTTTACCTTTGCCTGAACTTCTCACTTGTACAAAACTGTACCAATGATCTCTCTACCCAAAAATAAGATGACTTATGGCCTTTGACTGGCTATTTTCAGAAGAGAAGCAATTACTGCAGGCACCTGCTATTGATCATAGCACCTTTCAGGACCCGTTGTTGTAGTTATAACGGGAGGTGACGTGCCTGCAACAAAGTTCATGGGAAGAGTACTCTTCTAATACTAAGTCTTGGGGAATTCCAGTTTACTTGTAAATCAACTATCCTTTTTACCCCCACACTCACCCAATCTAGCAAGTTTTGCATAAATGAAGTGATCCTGCCTATCCTGGTCAGGCAGTGGGGAAAATTTATGAGGCAGTTGCCCTAAAATTCTGTCACAATTTGCACCAAAACTAATGTTGTACTGCTTTTCACCACATTGATGATGTTTTCTAGACACTTCTGCGCCTCATCTGACAAAAGGGGAACCCAGTTCAGTTACATAGATAACTATTTATGTATGAGAATTGGGTAATACAAGCTATATTTGGACACTTTAACAGCTCTAAACCCAATTTTTAATGAATGTTTCACACATATATTCATTTTACAGTATATTTCATTTAATGAGTGACCATTGCAATGCTTTAAAAAGGCAGTGACCCCATCCTTATACTGACAATATACTGTACCTATGATTAGAAGGGATTATTCCTGATACAACACTGACATCTCGTGTTCATTTTTGATAATGCAGCATGGACACCAGCATGTGCGAAAATGTTTGCAAGAGAATTGGAAAGTTCACACACGGCTGCTGAACAAGGAAAGACAAAGCATTCTATGAACTAGAAACTGGATTTTTCTTACTCTCAAAAATTGTTGGGGCGTACCCGTAAAAATTTGGGCAAACATTTCCATCAATCGTTTTTGTTAACTGTTTGGGGTTCTAACATCTTTGTGCAATGGAAATGATGGCGCACAACTTTTATTTTTGCAACAATTTTCACAGGACAGGGAGTGCTGCTTACAATCTGCACATGCTTTACTAATCACATCAGCCCCTTTCTTATGAGGGAGTTGGGCACTAGTCAGTAGCTGTGCTGAACTCCCCAGGAGTGCATATGCTGCATCAGTGGTAGTAAAGAGCAAAGTAAATCCTCTTGTTATATGCCATCATAGTGACATACTTGCATACTACAATTTATCTCTTATAAAATTGCACTCTAGAGCACCACCTAATGGGAGAGCTATTTATTACACTACCTCACATTACTTGTCTGTAAAACAGGGCAATGACTGAGGGGGCGATTAGAATATTTTTCAGCCTACTAACCCGCACTTTGTTTCAGTCTCACAGTATATGGCTAGTAATGCTATGGATTAGGCCTAATACAAGCACTAAATAAGTAACTTGTCAACCAGCCGGGCCTGTCTATATACATCTGTTGTTGGAGAATATTAGTGATAACACATGCTGCACATTTATATGAATGGTAATACAGGTAATATTTGGAGAGAGAAGCCCATTGGTAGGCCCCTAGAATCAACTCCACTGCTGGGCACCAAAAATCATCTCCACTGGTGGCCCCAAGAATCAACTCCACTGGTGAGCCCCAAGAATCATCTCCACTGGTGGCCCCTAAGAATCACCTCCACTGGTGGCCCCTAAGAATAACCTCCACTGGTGGGCACCCAAGAATCACCTCCACTGGTGGGCCCCAAGAATCAACTCAACTGGTGGGCTTCCCAAACCAGCACTAACCATTTATGATGCTAATGGTTTCTTACGTGTAGAACGACCTTTTTTCCATCTCGGGCTCCAGAACGTGGATGATATTGCTTTCTCTGAACTATCTGTAAGAGTCTCCTTGGACTGCTCACATACAATAGCTACAATATCTAGTTTTTGTTTCTGAAGATCCATTCTTTATGGGACACCTCAATGGTTTCTCAAGATGGGCAGCCAGTTACTTTATGTGCATAACCTCTTGGAGTATAGTGAAGAAAGGTAGGAGTTCTTTAAATGCTCTTACGGGGATGACACTAGACAGAGCAGAAATATACCAGGAGAGAAGGAATAGCAGAGCTCACCTGTAAAACATTCTCCTAAAAGTTAATAAGTGAATGATATTACTAGAAGATGTGAGGTTTTGGATCTAATTATACAAATAAGTAAATATCTAAATACTTATTTTAAGAGCACATCATCCGACTGAAGTATTTGGTTTACGGCAATGGTAGCCATCATTATTTTCTGGGCGCTTACCAATCAGTAGGCATTAGACTGTAACAATCAGGAGCCATTCTCTCTCTAATGGGATTGTGTCATAAGAAAACGAGTTACTGTTTAACTCATGTTTTTATATTTAAAGAATTATTTTAAATTTTTCCAAAGCATTATCAATATTTTTGAAATGCTACAGTTTTCAGTTTGGCCACAAGTCCTAATAATACTTCCAATATTTGTGTAATTATCACACAATGCTAGTATACTCAAAAAATAAAATATCAATTCCTTTTTATTAATTCATATTAAAATAATACAATTACATATTGCACAGTATAATTCCAAAGGGGAAGAACAGTGATGGTCTGAAACAGGACACACTAACAGATGTAGTTTATGTCATCAGTAGCACCTAGGAAAAATGTATATTGAACCATAATAAATAGAACCATAATAGAGTATATATAATTAAATATTCTCTAGTTACATAGTACGGTTAAAAAAATAACATGTCAATCAAGTTCAACCAAGGGTGGGGAAAGAGGTGAGTGAAGGGAGGGAGATAGTGAGTTTCCCCTATTAATGAAAAATTGGAACCCATAAGGCAGGATCCAAGAATATTGAATTCCTGATCCCAAAATCGCCATCAGATGGGATCTAGACCTTTTATAAGGCTACATAAGTATTAACATTATTTAGTGGTTATCTAAGCCTTTCTTGAAGACCTCACCTATTCCTGCTTTTACCTGCTCCTCAGGCAGCTATTCCACAGATTCACAGTTCTCATGGTGAAGAAGGCTTTTCTCCTCTGGAGATTGAATCCTTCATTCTTCCAGTGGTGGTCTACTACATTGGGGCAATTAATAGTTTGGTGGTCTATTGCATTGGGGTAATAAATAATTTTACTCTCTAGTGCTTGGACTTTAGCAGGAGATAGAAGCAATAGCGGCACTCACCAGTGCATCTTTGCTTGTGTAGTGTTTGCATTATGCTACTCACCCATTAATGTTGCAGTCTACTTTTTTTTGCATATAAATATACTACTTTATACGTATCTTGGCACTAATGCTTTCGGCCATGAAAATTCAGCGTTGCAGGGGGTGTGATGACACCGTTGCATCACACCTCTCGCACCATTGATGTGTATATACATCTCTCACTAAGTGCTGTGAAGCATCTCTGCTTTGTCCCTGAGAAGTAGCTGCACAGTTAGTGTGCAACTGGTTACTCAACCATTTTTAGAACATCTATGAATAAATCCGAAAATGACTTCTGTCAATAAGACTGAAATGGGGGCATCCATGGATAACACTGTTATGGGTGCAACTGTGTGTTACATGTTTTTGGGGGAAACTATTGATAACACTGTTTTAGGGGAATCCCTGGATAACACTGTTATGGGGCAACTGTAGAGAACACTGGCATGGGGGCAACTGTGGCGGTCACTGTTATGGCTGGCACTGGCTGATAATAGGCGTGAGATAGGCGTGTGTTGCTGACACGGCTGATAATGAGAGCATCTGAGGTTGGGACACTGAAAGGCTCGGCTTTGTGATCTTAGGAATGTTACACTAGAAAATAAGCAACACAAAATACTCTCTTAGTGTGCCCATTCAGCTATGTTATATGTATGGGCTGCCTTATACAGCAGAATCTTACTGTTTCTGAGGAGTAAAGATGGCGTCTATGAGTGGTGTTTTGCATGTCTTGGTTTGGGCGAGAGGGTTCAGTAATCAGCTCATGCTACCGGTATGGCCCTTACCTGTGAAAAGTACCAGCATCTAGAATATAGAGAAACAGCAAAGAA
The DNA here is from genome assembly GCA_025379985.1 of Phyllomedusa bahiana. Taxonomy (NCBI): domain Eukaryota; kingdom Metazoa; phylum Chordata; class Amphibia; order Anura; family Hylidae; genus Phyllomedusa; species Phyllomedusa bahiana. Next base: position 36,124 of record JAODAL010017552.1, read on the forward strand.
ATCTACTATATTTTCTATGTGCTTTGACTTAAGTTGAATCTCTATCCTTTAACACCACTCTGTTTTATATCCAAAATTCTATGCCAATTCACATCATAATAACAAATCAGAAACAATTAGTAACACAATGTACAGGTATAAAGGTTACATAATGATCTTACAAATTGACTTGAGTAACAGGTTTCAATGCAATTACTTTAGACTTCATTCCCTTTTTAATGCTGTAATTCCCCCTCCCAACAACCCCCCCAAACCAACGCCCAACAAATAAGACATTTTTGTTGCAGCACCATTTGTTTAACCCTTTCCCAGGATTGGCTATTTTTTTTACCCTTTTTGCCTTATTAATAAAAAATGTTGTATTTTAATAGATTGGACTTGTATGGACACAAAGATAGCAATTATGATTAACTTTTTTTATTTGTAATATAGAAAAAGTGGGGTGTTTAGAACTTTTAAGATTTATATATTTTTTTTCTTTTTCTTTTCTTTGTACTTTCTGTGCCCCTTAGGACACTTGACCATTAGTAAGTACTACACTGTTCTGCAATAGTAATATATTGTAGAACATTGTACAAAAATGGCTCTCCACCTGCCTATCACGGGTTGTAATAGAAGTAGTAGGATGGCAGCCATGGAGGCCTTTAAAAGGCCCCTGGCTACTATGATAATGGGTCAGCACCACATAATCTTGTTGGGGAAGGAGGGAGGCTGATAAGAGAACGAAATGGTGCTGTGCACCGTTCCTTGATCCCTTAAATGCCATGATTGCAAGTACCACAGGTTAACAGGCTGGGATTGGAGCCCTTGATGATACTCTGCCATAAATATACAGCAAACATTGGTAATGAGTTAATCTAGAGTTAAAATTACCTGCATAGACATAAATTTAAAAGATAAAGCACTGACTGCCTGCAGCCACCACCACGTTGAGCTAACTGCATGCAATATTATCATTGAGTTCAATATACAATGATCCCTTGACGTAAGAGCGTCTTCATATGTGTGTTTTGAGATAAGAGCAGTCTCTTGGTCCATATTTTGCTTTGAGTTAAGCGCGATCATTTGAGTTAAGAGTGAAGTAGAGCAGACGTGCATTGAAGCAGCTCTTACTCAAAAGCTCCTAATCTATAGCCATTCGTGAATTTTAAACAAGTAATCTGCTCTGCAACCCATCTGCCATTACAGCAACATTGTGTGAACCCATCCTAAGTAAAGGGAACAAACAGAGAATTTAGGTTTAGCGATCTCCTTCACCTCCATCTCCAGCAGCATCAAGGTGAATAGACTTACTTAAACCAGTTTATTTATTTACATTCTCATTTGTTATACCATATACAGTATATTTATACAGTGTACATGTTTGTTACTAAAGATAAAAAAATTGTTTTTGGGGTGCGTGGAACAGATTAATGACCTCTCAATTCATTTCTATGGGAAATCTGCTTTGACATAAGAGCAATTTGAGTTAAGAGCAAGGTCACAGAGCAAATTAAACTTGTATCTTTAGGTACCACAGTAATTATACAATATGTATCCAGATACAGTAAAAACTAAATGTATTTAATCCAATAAAAATCATTGATGCATGAGAATAAAGATCAGCAAAACATCCTACGCATTTCAAACATTAATTAGGTTCTTACTCATGGCTACTATCATGTATACAGACTCACTAAATATACACAATGAAATACATATAATAAGTGGTAAGCAAATCACATGTGTGCATCCAAAAGCATGACCATGCAGGGAGCATACAGCCCTCAGAATAATGTCACCCCTAAGTTATACCAGCTGGATGGTGCAGACAACAACACCCCATTAGCAGACTCCTAATTAGCTTAAACCCACATAGTGGCTAAACAATAACGCATATCACAAGTGATACAATGTATCTTACAACAATAGAATCAAAATGAAGCATGTTAAAATAAAATAATAAAGAAAAACAACATCCTAATAGTGGAACATAATGTCTTTTCTATGATTTAATCTTTTGGGCCAAAATAATTTCCAACTGGGGAATCTAGTATGCTGCTCTAGCTCTCAATAGTCATCCAGTATTGCTCCCTTTAGCTGACAGACTAACTTTTTCTAAATGCACTAAAATAAATGCACTAAAATACTTCAATTTTGAATCATGAGAGGCCACAAAATGTTTTGCTGCATTTGAGATATTACGATCCTGGGGATGCAACACATTATTTAAATGCTCTAACTGTCGTGTTTTGAATTTTCAAGCTGAACAGCCTACATGTTTAAAGGGGTTCTCCGGGAAAAGAAGAAAACTAAGTAGATAAACTACATGTCATAATGAAAACATTCCTAAATAACTTTAGTTAGAAAAGTCTGCTCGTTTTGTCTAGGGGATAATCATTATAGAAGAACAAAATGGCCACCGGGCTCCTTCCTCAGCAGAAACCTGTCCTACAGGAAGTAGGACAGGCTCAGTGAGTTATTTCCTGGTTAGGCTGACATAACTGAGCTGAACTGACTTGTGGTAATAGGGACGGCTCTGCAGAGTAGAAAGAAGACTGAGGGCTGTACACACACATACACACACATATATATATATATATAATATATATATATAATAAAATTTGGTGTGGATATAGTATATAGAATGTATAGCTTAGCTGAAACGAAGCGATTGTTGTGGGAAATGTAGATTTCACACAGCACGCCTAGCAACTGTAGTTCCACCCACTAGTCCAGTGAGGACAAAGATCAAACATGGCAATTATATGTGATATAACAGTGTTTGTCAGTAGCTCACACACTGGACTGTGACAGATAATAACTGCTTATCTTTAGTATTACTGCACTGTATGTTCTTATTTTTTATAGCTTCTCACACAACCCCTTTAATCTCACACTTGTTACACTGGATGATACTAGTTCTATATTACAGTTAATAAATTGTTTTAGCTAATATTTATTGCAATAAGTAGCATCTGTAACCTCAGTACAAGGAGTACCGAATTTGCGCATTTTGCAGGGATGAGATCCACAATTGTAAAATCTCACTCAATGTAATCAAGTGGGTCTGGGGACCTGAGATATGAAAAGACTTGGAGACGATATATTCCCTGTGGTTCCTGACTTCTTAGAGACCACCCTGGAGCCATTTTGTAATATGTTTTCAAGTCCAGCATCTTCTTAGAGAAAAATGGTGAGACAGGGAGATGTCAGCTTACTGCTCCACCAATTACTCCAGTGAGTGTGCGGCACAGGCAGCATGATGTAGGAATGTCATCATGCCGCTTGTGCCAGCAGTAGCATAACAATGCAGGTGGCTTGATGATATCACACCTCCTGTGCTGGACACCAGGAGGAGGGAGTTGTTTGACAGAGGAACGAGAAAAGTATTATTTTGTTTTATATTAATTGCGGACCTATATACCTACCAACCTACTGGAGGACCCTATATACTTACCTACCTAAGGTGGGGCCCATATACTTACCTATTACTGGAGGGAGCAATATACCTACATACTGGGGTAACTATTTACCTACCTAGCTACCTACTGGACGGCCCTACATACCCTTATAGCTACAGAAAGTGCTTATGAATCTATCTACAGGAGGGCCTTATATACCTACTTATGTGCTGTGGGACCTATATATTTGCTTACTTACTGGGATGGCCTATATACCTACCTGTCAATTTTTTGGGGGGAGGAGGGTTATACCTACCTACTGAGGGGACATATATACCTACCTGTGGTGGCTATCAAAACTAAAAAAAGGCCGTATACACCTGTGCACCTATTGAGGGGCCTATATACCTACCAAGGGTACCTATATACCTGTTTACCTACTGAGGGGACCTATAGACCCACTGGGGGCTATATAGCTTCCTGCTGAGGGAACCAATTTTCCTATGGGGGATATATACACCTATCTATCTACTAAGGGGTCCAATATACCTACTTTGGGGGAGCTATATTTCTTCCTACTTATAGAAGGGGCCTATATAACTACCTACCCAATGATGGGCCATATAAACTTATCTACGTCAGTGGCCCATATGCCTACCTACCTATGAGGGGCTTATATCAGTAACTACATAATTAGGTGGATAACATCCCTTCCTACTGGGGGTTCAATATACCTCTCTACCTAATGGGGGCTTATAAAGAAATAATGGATGACTCCCCATCCCCCACAACAGGCACCCAGCTTTCCTATTACAGGAAAGCGGGTTGTTGTGGGAGATGGAGCATTGCCCTGCTTTCCTGGGCCCCTAAGAGCTTATCCAGCCTATATATGTATATAGAGTTTTTGTGTTTTTTGCAGGTTTCCCTTTTGGACTTGGGCATTTTACTACATCAGAACAGCGTGGGATCTATTTGTTTAATACACTTGTCAACAAGGGCTGGTGTTGGGAACTGTTTATTTAAATTACATTTTTCTTTTTTGTGTGGTTTTTTTACCATTTTATTTCAGTATCAATAATGGAGGTGTCTGAATCCAGCGCTAGCGCTAGGGCTTGGTGTGAACCGGCAGTGTTTTTGTCACTCCACACTAACACCCTAAAATTAATATACTAGTTCCCTAATGTACTGGGAAGAGCTGGGTTACTGTCAGAAGTGGACCCTCTAATGTGCTCATCTGCATTTGGGGAAACTGTGGGCTGATATTTTTAGGACAGGAAGGAACCAATATCCATGAACTTTCCTATTCTGAAAGTATCGACCTGCAGCTGCCAGTTTTGCCTTGACTGGTCCTGAAAAATGAGGACACCCCAAATAGTGTATTTTTAAATAATTTTTCTTTGAATATTTGTAATAATTATGGGGTCCCACTATTTTTCATAACCAGACAAGGTTAAAACAGAAGCTATAGACTAATACTGTCAGCATGAAAAGGTGCATGGTTATTGGGGCCTTCCCATCCTAAAAATACCAGCCGTCAATGGATCATCACATTAGTAGGCCCACTTTTGATGATAACCTGGTTCTTCCCAGTATCCTTGGTGTGTTGGGTTCTGGTGTAATAATGACAATAGGTTAATGTCAGCCTTAGGGTGACATAAAAGCCTGTTTACCGACACCAAGTCCCAGTGATAGTAACAGAGAGGCATCTGTCAGAACATCCATTACTATCACTGGAATGAATTGGCAGAAAAAAAACAACAAAAAAACATGTCACTTTAATAAACACTCCCCAACATTATCCCTTGTTGACCATTTCATTTAAGAAATGGATCCAACCCTGGTTCAATGTAGTCCAAAAAATTTGATGTAGTTCAGTTAGTGTAATGTAGTTCACTAAGGAAACGTGCAAAAAAATAGAAACACTACAAATAAAAAACAGTACTAAACTCCATTTCCTGCACCCTCCGAAGATCATTGTTGCAGCTTCTACAGGTGCTGGGGAAGGGTTTCTGGCCAAAAAATATGATCCTGGGGGGCACCTACTGCCCATTCCCAAAATCATTGTGTAGTTAAGTGCCAAAACGAAATACAACCACAACTATCACCCATAACCCCTCATACACACACCCCACTTACCACCTCATGGTGAGTTTGTACAGAGGTGGGAAACAGGTAGAGAGGTTCTGAAAAAGTTAGGATCCTAAAATGTTTGTGTGGCAGAGATGAGTCATGACCAGAAGTCCTCATGGTGTTCTAGGCCAAAAGGAAAGAAAAAGGGGAAGAGAACAACTCCAATAAGAGAAGACATCACCTGTGAGTCACTGGGTGGAAATGCACTATAATCAGTTAATATCATCCCGTATACAACTGGTAATCACATGTGGTGGTCACATCTGACCATCATTTGGCAGTATTATTCGGCTCTTAGGTAGAATTGTTATTATAGGAAATAATACATATACAGCAAACTTAATACATCCTGGACCAACCAAAACACATATAGTAACTAACAAAGGTTGCAGCAATAGACAAATAGTTAATAATTCATAAGTTTATTAAAGATTCCATAAAACATGGTAGACATAGACATAGATAAAAAAATGGGTCATACAAATGGAGAGGCACAAGCAATCACACAGAGGTCATCATGATCAAAAAGTAATATACATATGATAAATATGTAACAATGGAAACAGCATAAATCTATCCCAGAAAAAAAAAGTGTATAAAGATAAATTAACACCACACTAGATCACACAGTAAAGTCCATAGAGCAAAGTCAATGAAATTTGGGTGCTAATACACACAAAAGTATACACATGCCATTGTTATGGATATAAAAAAGAAATAAATGGGCGACTAAAGTTTTCAGTTTTTAAATGCAGACAAGATGGCCGACAAGCCTCTCTGTATACAATACATTTCCATCAATTGGAAACTACAATTTAATTTTCTATTCCTTATCACCTTCCCCCAAACTTTATTTCGATTTCTGTTCTTCTGTGTTTTTGCTGTATCACAGCAAAACCCAGCTCTTCACAGATGTTCTGTCTTCAGAAGTATAAGCAATGTTGTATGTTTTACGTTAGTGCAAAGCTTTACAAAGTTTTAAGCATTAAGCAGTAGAATCTGGGTAAAAGGTCTGACATGCGTAGAGCTTAGTAGAAGAACCAATGACATACTGTACAGTACTATGATATCATGTTTGATTATGACATGCATAGTACTAACCAAAACTTAAGAATAATTAAAGGTGTTTTCTAACTAGTAAACTAACCAATCAAAATGTGATGATCAATGAGGGGATTGTAATAATAATGACTAATAATAAAGGGGAGTTGATTAAATATTGTTTGTCCAATAAAGGTATACTGTCTATTCTGCAACAGAGATTACAACAGAGATTATAAAAACTCTTGCAAAAATTTTAATAAAGGAGAGAAAGAAAGATTGCAACAACATTTTGGAGATTTCTCTTAATTCTATCGACAATGTACAGTATGTGCACATTAACTTCTGGGTTAACTATTAATTTGGATACCGCACAACGAGGTAGAAAGGAAGACCCTAGATCTTCCGTTATCACCATCTTTAACACAGGCTGCAAGAAATCCTTCAAGATGTAAGCAGGTGCAAACAGATATAGTATATAAATGATCACACATGCATGATCCAAAGAAAGTGCATATAAACAGAGTGTAAATGTATTACTTTTAGTCTACTCTGCAGTCACTTGGGTAGCTGTTATCATGGAATATGTTTGTATTTTGAATAATGTCTATTCATTTTTGACTTATTTGGTAAATGGTTATGACTAGTGTTGAGCGATTATTATCGTCAAAGTTGAAATCGGCTCGTTTTTAATGGTGCTCGGATTGATTTAGATCAGGCGATAATTTAGGTTAAAATCTGTGCATCATCTAATTAAAGATCGCGCCATTTTCGGCGTCTATCTGTCATTTTGAGCGGCCAGAAATCCAGCTTATAGCAGAATAGAGCAGGAGGGTGAGATTGTGTGCGACTTCATGACTGGGATTGTATGGTTGCGATTGGCTGGAAAAATCACAAGACCCTCGTTTTACATAGAACAGCCCTTCCAGTTCAGCCTCCATAGTCTCTCAGCGTCTCAGACATAAGGACGTGCGACTCTGGCTTGTGTCCAAACATCTCAGCGAAATTATTATATTTGTCTTTACAGAGAAACCTCACTATAGCTGTTGATACCTTACAATTTTAGTTAATTATAGATATTGGGAAGGATTTTACATAGTTAGGTAGAGAATTTTAAAGAAGCATCACCGGCTGTAAAGTCACGGGGGGGGGGAGGTGGTGAGGATGATACGAGATTTGTTAATTTATTTGTTATTGTGAAGAGAGTAGGTTTTGTTTTAAGCTTAAAGTTAATTATTTTGTGGCGCTTCCGTCAGTTTGTTCTTTGTTTTATTTTGTTTTTTTGATAGTTTTTTATTTTTTCTATCTCACATATCAGCTCTTAAAGAATATTGGATAAAGTTCACCAAGACTTAGTGTAGACATTGCACTGCAATAGCTTTATTATTAACAGTTATCTATTGAAATATTTCCTGGATATTGGGCAGCCTGAACTTTAAGGATACACATCTTTTCTAGTAACTGCAGGTCTCCTTTGTTAGGTGCAAAACTCCACTTTTTTATTATCCATATACATTTCAGAAAGGTGTTCATTTTCAATTTTGCCCCATTCCACCTTTGTTTTGATATATCCCCAACCTTGCACTTAAATATTTGAATCCAGCAATTTATAGTCACCACATGAATTGAAAGGTGCCAAAAGTATCTGTATTATACTGAAAGTGACAAGCACTATAAAGAATACTGGATAAAGATTCACCAATACTTCAGTGTAACATTGCACTGCAATAGCTTTATTAACAAGTTTTCTATTGAAATATTCTGGATATTGGGCAACAACCTGAACCTAAGGATACACATCTTTTCTAGTAACTGCAGGTCTCTTTGTTCAGGTGCAAACTCCAAACTCCACTTTTATATATCAAGTTATACATTCAGATAGGAGTTCAATTTCAATTTGCCCCTTCCACCTTTGTTGATATATCCACCGTGCACTTAAATTTGAATCCAGCAATTTTATAGTCACCATAGGTTGAATTGAAAGGGTGCCAAAATATCTTGTATTCATTACGATACAAACAGATATGTGTTTTTTGACTTTGGCGCACATATGACATCTTTGTTCAATTGAGGCAGTTTTGCACTTAAATCTGAATACAGCAAATTTATAGTCCGCCACAGGTGAATTGAAAGGTGCCAAAAAATCTTTATTATACAATACATACAGATACTTGTTTTTTGACTTTGGCGCACACAGCTTAGATCATTGAGTCAGCTTGCACTTAATCAGAATACAGCAATTTTATAGGTCACCACAGGTGAATTAAAAGGTGCCAAAAATATCTTTGTATTATACGAATACATAACAGAAACTTGTTTTTTTGACTTGCGCCACCTACAGGAGCTTTGTTCATAGAGGCAGCTTGCACTTTAAATTTAATACAGCAATTTTATAGTCACCACAGGTGAAATTGATAGGTCCGAAAAATACTTTTATATCCTATGCATTTCAAATACGTGTTTTTTTACTTTGTCGAAGGCCAGCATTGTTGATATATCTACTTTGCAGTTAAATTTAATCCAGCCAATTTTTGTCTACACGCACAGTTTGAATTGATATGTTCCAAAAATACCATTTATAATCCGAATACATTTCAGATACTTTTTTTCACTTTGGCGCAGGCCAGCTTTGTTGAATAGATCTAACTTTTGCAGTTAAATTTGAATTCCATAGACAATTTGGTAATCACACAGGTGAATTGATAGGTGGCCAAAAATACCTATATTATCCGAATACTTTCAGTATACTGTTTTTTTATCACTTTGGGCGCAGGCCAGCTATGTTGATAGATCTACTTTTTGCAGTGTTAAATATGAAATACAGCAATTTTGAAGTCACCACAGTGAATTGATAGGTGCAAAAAATACCTTGTATTATCCGAATACATTTCAGATACGTGTTTTTTTCAGCTTTGGCGCAGGCCAGCTTTGTTTAATAGCTCTACTTTTGGCATTTAACATATTGAGAATCCACAATATTTTTTGATTTGAGGGATATAGAGAATAGCTGGTGATTTGCCGTCTTTTAATAATAGACTTTCCAAACTCTTCCGATACCATCTCAAATTTTTTATATTTGCTGAACATGAGCGAAATTCAGTGGTAAAGCGAGCAGGAATAGGGGTAGGAAAAAAAAAAACCATGGGGGGAGGTAAGGTATCGAGAGAAGGTGCCCCTTCCAGTGCTGGCGACAACACCATGCCAGCGGTAATCGTTCCAGTCAGGAACCGTCAGCCTGTCATCGCTGGTCAGGGCCCTGGTGATCTCAGTAACTAACAGCTTCGCCATCTTCTTCAGCTTGGATTATATGCAGACCTGCATCCCGCATTTACCTCCTCGTCCTCCCAGTCACGGCCACAAAAGTCATAATCACATCACTAGCAATCCGTGCCAACAAGAAGCAGCAGCACCAAAATGTCACTCGTGTAACCCACCACTTGGATTAATCCATTATCTGAAGACCTCTTTGATTACAAAATGCGGTTTTGGGTCAGAAGGCCCATGTATACAGAATCAAGAGGCCAAAAGAGAAAGATATTCTCTGCTCTGAACGCCCAGTTAACTGATGCCATCTATAGGAGGAGAAAGGAAGCCGGTCCAATCAGCAAAATCCCCGAGGCGGTCGGCATGCCTTGCAGTCCCTCTTGCTTGAATCCCTCAGCTCCTTGGATGCAGAATAGTCAGGACGACGAAGTCACCTGTGTTGATGATGATGATGACGACATTGCGGGATCCAACGTGTCTTTTCAGCAGAATTTTGCTTGCGAGCGTCTTCATCACTGGACGATGAGAATGACATGGGGTAGTGTCAGTACGGATTCCGCCTCAAAAAGGAGAGGGCGGTCACAGAAGTCGCTGATATGATCCCGCCATCCACTGTCAGCGCAAACCCCCTCCTCGCTTATCGCCAGTCAAAAGTGACCAGGAACCCTTCTCAAGCTTGGGCCTTTCTTTGAACCAAGCCTCTGATTCACCCAGCGATGTCAATATGCCTCCTTGGCCGTTAAACGCATAAGTAGAGGCAATGAAACCTTAGGTGGTTACCACCACCAACAATATCTAGTCACATGCAGCGAATGCATGAGTTTGAAATGGAGGCAACACTTGGCCAAAAAAGGCCAGACCGACGCCCGGGTCATCCAACCACTGTCACAACTTGCCCTCTGTCTCCGCCTCCTCCTTCTCCCCGCCACCCAAAGCTTTCCTCAGCTCCCATTGTCTCTCAGAGTCATGATCATGGATCAGCCACCGCTTCACCTCCACCGTCTCCTCCCGAGTACATTAGCACCGACCAGAGACCCATCCTAGCCTACCCCTTCTCCTTCCTGCCAGTTTGAACGACCTGCACGCCCGTTCAGCGGCCACGTCTAGCAGCCAGCCTTCTGTCTTCCAGGTTTGGGAGCAGAAGAAACCACATTAACCGCAACCATCCCAAAGCCAAAAGCCTGAATGTCGCATTGCCAGGCTTTGTGCCTTGAAAATGATGCCTTCCGTCTGGTGGACACAGATGGGTCCCCGCCACGTCATGGCCCCACTGCCTGCCCCGCCTAATACCAGATGCCGAGCAGGCATTTCTTTTGCCAGAAATGCCCGTCCCTGCCCTGGCCCAGCCACGTGTCCTCTAAATTCAAGCGCGTTTGTCCTGCATCTGTGGCCGAAAAAGTCCATCTGACCACCGACACATGGACAAGTAAGCACGTGCCCAAGGCCGCTATATCTCGTGAGACAGCTTCACTGGGTGAGCTGGTGATGTCTCCTGGGGGATGGACGGTGGCCCTCTAGGCTTCGGCGCACGCTCTTCAAAACCGCGAGGGATGGTGCAAGTTCTGTTCCCCCAAGTCTCTAGGTGGCATCACGTTGCCCAAGAAACCAGGCCTTGTTGAAATTATCTGTCTTGGAGACCATCCACACACAGGTCAGGAGCTGTGGCAAGCTCTCCGCAACGAGACCGAGCACTGGCCTGTGGTGGCCAAGAAACCTTGTGCCAGGCAGTTGGTGTGCGATAACGGGCGATATCTGCTGGCCTTGCTCCTTAAGATCGGTAGGCTGAGCACATCCCTTGCCTGACACAATGTCATGAACCATGTCGTCCAGAAATTTCTAAAGAGCTACCCTGGGTCTGGACTGCCTGCTAGGAAGGCTCGAAGTCTAAGTTCTCACTTTCCGCCGTCGCCAACCTCTTCGTCCAGCCTGGCTCTCGGAAGCGATGCAAGCGTCGAGCCTCGAGGCCCTCCCCGTCAACCGTCTCAATAGTTGACTGTGGCAACGACGCTGGAATTCCACCCTCCACATGCTCCAGCAATTGTGGCAGCAGCGCAAGCCATAACGCAGTACGAAGTGACACATGGCCTTACAAGCAGCGGTGCGTGACCTCGGGGTGTTGAGAGCCACCGAAGTGGAGCAGTGACAGAGCCTGCACCATCCTGGCCCAGTTTTTGAAGACCACCAAAATGGACAGTGCGGACAATGCCCTTGTCAGCATGAGCATTGTAGTGTGATCATAGTTCTGTAACGAGCGTTTGGATACTCTGACACAACAGGTCCCCGCCAGCGACTGAGGAGAAACGGACACAGAAGGCTGACACGGAGCCTTTTCTCTCCGTCAAATCCACAAGGCCGACAGTTTCATTCACAATTTTATCGTCCTTCATTAGGCAGTGGTTTGGGGTTCCAGAGCTAGTGCAAGGTGTCGCCTCAGCTCTCATGGTCATCATCTCAGGCAAGTCATGGCTGTGTTTTAAGCCTGTAGCCGGAGGCATGCGAGAATGGTAGAGGAGGTATTCTAGACACCCGATGTAACCTGACGTCCCTTCCCTTGTAAGAAAAAGGGTTTATTTTTTTTTTTTTTTTTTGCACGAATTGAGGCGGTGAGGAGGAAGATGAGGAATATCAGTTTGCTTAGTCCCCTACTACCCAGAGGCTTGGGAAAATCAGGCTCCATCTCTCACATGATGTGCTAGGTGCTCCATTTCCTCCAACAAGATCCTCAGCATAAGGCATCAAAGATGAACAGACAGTTACTGGGTGCCACCCTCCTTGATCCCCTAAAAACAAAACGTCAGCACTTTCTCCTTCCACCCACCCAAATAGAGAGTAAAATGCAGGAAATGGATGACATTGCTGATTGATCAACTGGAAACATCTGTTGCGTCTGCTTCACGTCCCCAAATGTCACGGTCGAACAACACAGCGACATGACAGCAGTAGAGTGCCAAGTAGGCGTAGCGTGCATCAGCATGCAAGTGGCAAAGCCCTAATGGTTGACCTCTGGCAATCTTTGTTTAACCACCTCACCCACGCATGCAATGGCAGTGCACGACATCCACACACAGAGACCCCTCTTAAGATCATGGTGCACGACCTATCTGATCTGCGGCTCAACACCGATGTTTTTGGATGTGTTCCAGACCCAATAGAACTTCGTGGGAAATCCAAAATGGAAAATTGCCCGAGGCTGGCACGTCACGCCATAGAGGTGTTGTCCTGCCCAGCAGTCAGCGTCATATCAGAGCGGAACCTTCAGCCACAGCTGAGGAGTCATTTACAGACAAAAGCATCCGCTTTCCACAGATAATGGTGGATCGTTTTGACTTTCATCAATGAATGAATCAGCATGGATCTGCAGATGATGTTTGTGGCCCAATTGCCGAGTTCACCGATTTAAGTTGCCGGTCTACTTCACAATTGCTCATCAAACAGAAATGGTCCTCTTGAAAAAAGCGTTTTTAAAATGATGCATTCTTACTTGCAATTTTTTTATTTTAATATTCCCAACAGTTCGTTTGGCTGGTTTTTGCTGTGAGAGACTATAAGAGACAAGCAAGTTTCATGACAACACCGTATTCCATTTACTCCACTTTATCTTTAAGAAGTTTTCTGCATTGTCCAATGGTTTTGAGGTCAATGTTGCCTGTGAGATAAGCCTAAATTATGTATTCCTTTGGAACAGAAATGGTGGCTTCTAAGTGGCATTTCTCCCTCACAATTTTTTAATAGTGGCTGAGAATTCATATTTATAAATTTTTGGGTCCATGTAGCAGTGACTACACAATAATCATGTCCTTTGGAACCAGAATGTGGCTTCTAAGTGGCATTTCTCCCTCACAATTTTAACATGGCTGAGAATCATTTTTTATAATTTTTTTGTTTGGGTCTTGCTGTCTTTGAAATGCAGCAATACTACAAGTCCTATTATAAAAAAAATGTTGTTTCTAACAGACATTTGTTCTTCACAATTGTCCAAAGTGGCTCAAGGGTCATGCTTATGAAATTTTGGGGGCATTATGCTTTAAAGCAGCTATACTACAGGTCCTATTATAAAAAAATGTTGTTTCTAACTGACATTAGTTCTTCACAATTGTGCAAGATGGCTCAAGGGTGATGGGCAGTCCAGAAACATGAATAGTAGGACAAAGTAATAAAGGACACATATTGGCAAAATGACTTTGTTTTTGCAAGATCTTTAACATAGCTAACAATCCCTGTATTGAGACAATACCCATTTAATACAATTAAAAAAAGAGAAACAAAGACAAGGTTGGATTCCATCCTATTTTAAAAATGTGTTTTCTAGAATTAAACTACAAAAAAACTTGCATGTACAAAATAGCTGGTAAAAAAAAATTCCTCTGAAATTGTACAAGGGAGGTACCTGAACGACTTGACCAGATGTAGGTTATTCAGAGGACATGGAGTATGGAGCCGGGACAGAGAACAAAGTACAATGAGAACAATTTCCTCCAGCACGTTGAGTAAATAAGAAAAAGAATGCCAAGAAAAAGTGCACCCTGGGTTGGAACAGGAACGTTAACACCATATTTCCACACCAAGTGAAGCACAATTGGTCCCTCACTCATAACGGAAGTGGCAAGCGCTACCCCAGACAGTACAGATATAAGTCCGGTGAAACTGAAAATGGGGGTTGAAAGACTTCCTTTTTCTTCCGGCACTGTTTTTAAATGTGGGGGTCATTGCATGTTTGGGGCTCATGCTGTGGGCCCAGGACATGTATAGTCAATGTCTCATTTCAAGCTAAATGGTGGTTGCAAGACTTCCATTTTCCGGCCACATTTTAATCTGGGGTCAATGCAGGTTTGGGCTCATGCTGTGCCCAGGCCAGGGACAGTATAAATGTCCAGTGAAACTAAAATGGTGGTTGAAGACTTCCTTTTTTTCCCCGGCACTTTTTGAATCTGGAGTCAACAGGTTTAATGTCATTCTGCGGTACAGGACAGATTATAGTCAATTGTCACATGAAACTAAAAAATGGTGGTTGAAAGACTCCTTTTATCCCGGCACATTTGAATCTGGGGTCAGACAGGTTTAATGGTTCATTCTGCGGGTACAAGGACAGAATATAGTCAATGTCCAGTGAAACTAAAATGGTGGTTGAAAGACTCCTTTTTCCGGCCCTTATTAATCTGGGGTCATGCAGGTTTGGGGGGCTCATGCTGTGGCCCAGGACCAGGTAGTTAGTCAATGTCCAGTGAAACTAAAATGGTGGTTGAAAGACTACCTTTTCACGGGCACTTTTTTATCTGGGGGACATGCAGGAATGGGGCTCATGCTGTGGCCCAGGACATGTATAGTCAATGTCCAGAGAAATTAAAATGGAGGTTGAAAGACACCTTTTTTATCCGGCACTTTTTAAATGTGGGGGGGTCATGCCAGGTTTGGGGCTCACTGTGTCCCAGGACTCAGGTATAGTCAATGTCCATGAAACTAAATGGTTGTTGAAAGACTCATTTTTTCGCACTTTTTTAAATGTGGGGGTCATCAGGATTGGGGCTCATGCTGTGGCCCAGGACAGGTATAGACCAATGTCCAGTGAAAACTAAAATGTGGTTAAAGACTCCTTTTTAACGGCACTTTTTAAATCTGGGGTCATGCAAAGGTTTGGGCTCATGCTGTGCCCAGGACAGGGACAATATATGTCCCGTGCAACTAAATGTGGTTGAAGACTCCTTTTCGCGGCACTTTAGAATCTGGGGTCATGCAGGTTTGGGGGCTCATGCTCTGAGGCTGCGTTCCAGGACTGGGATATTCAATGTCCACATTCAATAAGATGATGGTTCACATCATAACTGCCTTCTGTCTGGCAGTTTTTAATTTGTGGGTGATGCAGGTTAAGGGTCTTTCTGTGGTACACAGACCAGGGATGTGAATGTTGTGTGTTTTTTTTTTTCGTGGCTTTTATTAACCTAAGTGTTTGTGCCCTAAGATTAGCATGTATCCATTTGGACTGTTGTGGATGTTAATTCCAGCTTCTCCAGCCCTGTTTTGATAAGAATGAAGGAGTTGTTGCTCATCACCGTAGACTTTAATGGTCATCGCTCATAATCAACTGCTCACTATCGACTATCTTGTTGATGATGGTCGACTATCGACCATCGACCGATGTCGATGGCCAACGCAATCGCTCAACACTAGTTATGACTGGTATCTTTATCCCAACATACTTCTATATATTTAATGAATGCACACGCTACACTTATAGATCTATGCTGTTTCCATTTATTATATGTATATTACTTATTAATCATGATGACTTCCATGTGACTGCTTGTACCTCTCCACTTTTTATGACCCATTTTTTATATATGTCTCTGTCTACCATGTTTTTATGGAATCTTTAATAAACTTATTAACTTATGAATTACTAACTATGTATTGCTGTGACCTTTGTTAGCTAGCAGTATTAGGTCTTGTTATTATGGGACTATTTCAGTAACAACAATATGTATGGTATATTTGCTCCATGTATAGGTGTATTATCTGGTAACTGTACAACTGCTATTTATAATGTATTTCACGATCATACATACATCAGCGCTTTTGAAAAAGTAAATTTGTCAGTGTTGATTTTCAATATACAGTGCACGGCTGGGGTGATTGACAGTATCCATCTGTAATACATGTAAAATTAGCGAGGGGACCATATGGTTTTTGCTCTTTATAAATTCATGCCACAGTTCATGATGTGGTGTGAAAAATGCTTTTTGAACCCAAGCCTACTGAGCTGAATGTAACACAGAAGGCCCGGACCCCGGATGTTTCAGGACCCTTGCATATACCTTTACCTATGTGCAATTGATGTATAACCCTATGCCCAAATCCAGGGATGAAAAGTTTCTGCTTATTAATAAGGGCTTGGCAGTCAGTGACAAAAATAGACCGTCTTTTTCACCGCCAAAAAATACAATTTTCCTGTAGCCATAATTCACAAGCGAAGGTTAATTACAATTTTTCTCTTGTTGTGTAAGCGTATAAAACACGCAATTGTAACTTTGCTACAAAGCTAGTAGTTTCCGGCTGTCAATTCTTTGCGCAATTTAACAATCCAGAGTTAATTAAGTCGTTGTTCTGCTGCATGTTGTGACTCCACAGAAACCCTGTCTTATCACTCGCCTGCAAAAAATATAATTTTCCTGTAGCATAATTCACAATGCGAGGTTAATTACAATTTTTTTCTCTTGTTCTGTAGCGTAGAAAACACGGCAACTTGTAACACGCTACAAGGCTATAGTTTCCGGCTGGCTCAATTCTTTGCGCAATTTACATCAGGGGTTAATTAACATTGTTCTGCTTGCTGTTGTGACTCCAAGAAACCGTCCTTTTCCACCGCCAAAAAATATAATTTTCCCTTAGCATAATTCACCAAGCTAAGGTTAATTACAATTTTAACTCTTGTTGTGTAGCGTAGAAAACACGCAATAGTAACACGCTAAAAAGGCTAGTAAGTTTCCTCGGACTGCTCAATTTTTTGGCGCAATTTACATCCAGGGGTTTATGTAAGCATTGTTTTTGTGCTGTGGTGACAAAAAAAAGAGAAAGAGAAAAAATTGTATTACCTATACTGCTGTGAATTATGCCTACAGGGAAAATGTTATTTATTGGCGGTGAAAAAGACGGTCCATTATTTGTCACCACAACTGAAAGCACAGCACAAAAACAACGCTTAATAAACCCCTGGAAGCAATTGCCAAAAGAATTGAGCAGCCGGAAACTACTAGCTTTGTAGCCGTGTTACAATTGCGTGTTTTTCTACGCTACACAACAAGAGAAAAAATTTTTAATTAACCTATCGCTGTGAATTATGCTACAGGAAAAATGTTATTTTTGGCAGTGAAAAAGAACGGTTTCTTGGAGTCACAACAGCAGCAGAATAACGCTTAATTAACCCCTGGAATGTAAATTGCTCAAAAAAAAGAATGGTAGCAGCCGGAAACTACTAGCTTTGGTAGCGTGTAACAATTGCGTGTTTACTACGCTACACAACAAGAGAAAAAATTGTAATAAATTAATAATTACAATTTGTTCTACTTGTTGTGTAGCGTAGAAAACATGCAATTGTAACACGCTACAAAGCTATAGATTCCCGGCTGCTCAATTCTTTTGCGCAATTACATCCAGGGGTTAATTAAGTGTTGTATCTGCTGCTGTTGTGACTCCAAGAAACCGCCTTTTTCAACCGCCAAAAATACAATTTTCCTGTAGCATAATTCACAAGCAAGTTAAGTTACACAATTTTATTCTCCTTGTTGTGTAGCATAGAAAACACGCAATTTGTAACAACACGCTACAAAGCAAGTATTTCCGGCTGCCAATTCTTTGTGCGCAATTAACATCCCAGGGGTTAATTAAGCTTTGTTTTTGTTGCTGTGGTGACAAAAATAGACCGCTTTTTCACCGCCAAAACATAACATTTTTTCCTGTAGCATAATTCACTCACAAGCGAAGGTTAATTACAATTTTTTCTCTTGTAGTGTTAGCGTAGAAAACAACGCAATTGTACACGCTACAAAGCCAGTAGTTTCCAGGCTGCTCAAATCTTTTGCGCAATTAACATCCAGGGGTTTAATTAAGCGTTGTTCTGCTGCTGATGTTGCTCAAGAAACCGTCTTTTTACACCGCCAAAAAATACAATTTTCCTGAAGCATACATTCAAAGCGAAGGTTTTAGAAATTACAATTTTTTCCCTCTATTGTTGTGTACGTAGAAAACACGCAATTTGTAACACGCTACAAAGAAAGTAGTTTCCGGCTGCTTCAATTCTTTTGCTCAATTACATCCAGGGTTTAATTAAGGCGTTGTTTTTTGTGCTGTGGTGACAAAAATAGACCGTCTTTTTTTTCAACCGCCAAAATAAAATTTCCTGTAGCATAAATCACAAGCGAAGGTTAATACAATTTTTCTCTTGTTGTGTATCGTAAAAAACACGCATATTGTAACGACGCTAGAAAGCTAGTATTCCGCGCACAATTCTTTTTTCGCAATTTACATCCAGGGGTTAAATTAAGCGTTGTTCTGCTGCGGTGTGAATCCAAGAAACCGTTCTTTTCTATCCGCCAAAAAATACAATTTTCCTGTAGTAATAAATTTCACAAGCGAAGGTATAATTACAATTTTTTCTCCTTGCTGTGGTAGCGTAAAAACACGCAATAGTAACATGTTACAAAGCTATAGTTTTCGGCAGCTCAATTCTTTTGCACAATTTACATCCAGGGGTTTAATTAAGCTTGTTTTGTGACTGTGGTACAAAAATTGGACCGTCTTTTTCACCGCCCAAAAAATAACATTTTCCTGTAGCATAATTCCCAACGACGGTAATTACAATTTTTTCTCTTGTTGTTTAGCGTAGAAAACACGCAATAGTAACATGCTACAAGCTAGTAATTTCCTGGCTGCTCAATTCCTTTTGCGCAATTTACAATCCAGGGGTTAATTAAGCGTTGTCTGCTGCTGATTGTGACTCCAAGAAAACCGTCTTTTTCACGCCAAAAAATACAATTTTCCTGTAGCATAATTCACAAGCCGAAGGTTAATTACAATTTTATTTCTCTTTGTGTAGCGTAGAAAACACGCAATTGTAACATGACAAACAAAGCTAGTAGTTTTCCGGGCGTGCTCAATTCTTTTTGCGCAATTACATCAGGGGTTAATTAACGTTGTTTTTTGGCTGTGGTGACAAAAATAGACCATCTTTTTCAACCTGCCAAAAAATAAAATTTTCCTGTAGCATAATCACAAGTCGAAGGTTACTTACAATTTTCTCTGTTTGTGTAAGCGTAGAAATCACCGCAATTTAACACCTACAAAGCTTAGTAGTTTCAGCTGCTCAAATTCCTTTTGCGCAAATGCATCCAGGGGTTAATTAATGCGTTTTTCTGCTGCTGTGTGACTCCAAGAAACACCTTTTTTCACCGCCAAAAAATAAAATTTTCCTGTAGCATAATTCAACAGCGAAGGTAAATTACAATTTTTTCTCATTTGTTGTGTAGCGTTAGAAAAACACGCAATTGAAACACGCCAACAAAGCTAGAAGTTTCCAGCTGCCAATTCTTTTGCGCAAATTGTGCATCCAGGGTTTAATTAAGCGTTGTTCTGCGGCGTTTTGACTCCAAGAAACCGGTCTTATTCACCGCCAAAAAAAAAAAATTTTCCTGTAGCATAATTCCACAAGCGAAGGTTAAATACAATTTTGTTCTCTAGTTTGTTAGCGTAGAAAACACCAATTGTAACACGCTACAAAGCTAGTAGTTTTCCAGCTGCTCAATTCTTTCGCAAATTGCATCCCATGGGTTTAATTAAGCCGTTGTTCTTGCTGCTGTTTTTACTAAATTCCCAAGAAAACCGCTTTTTCACCGCCAAAAAATACAATTTTCCTGTAGCATAATTCACATGCGAAGTTAATTAACAATTTTTCTCTTGTGTGTAGCGTAGAAAACCACGCATTTGTAACACGCTACAAAGCTAGTAGTTTTCCGCTGCTCAATTCTTTTTGCGCAATTTACATCCAGGGTTAATTAAGCGTTGTTTCTTCTGCGTTTGTGACTGGTTCCAAGAAACCGTCTTTTTCAGCGCCAGAAAATACAAATTTTCCTTTATCCGATCAATTCACAGCTAAGTTAATTACAATTTTTTTCATCTTGTTTGTAGCGGTAGAAACACACAAATGTAACAACGCTACAAAGCAATAGTTTTCTTCTGGCTGCTCAATTTCTTTGCGCAATTTTCCAATCCAGGGTTAATAAAGCGGTGTTCTGCAGTTGTACTAAGAAGTTTGTAAACAAAAGAAATTCTGTGAGCATAATCATGATCCTACAGGGTTAATTATCCTGTTTGTGCTGTATATATATTCAGTAAATACACAGAGTTTTTTAACTGCACATACAAGTCAATTTTCCTGCCATTTGTTGGATGCGCAAATTATATCCAAGGTTACCCAAGCTTCTTTTATGGGATCATTTGGCGTCAAATAATACAGGTGTGCATTTTATTCAAATACAGATATCCTTCAGCAAACATTGTCCTGTACATTATAGAACAAACAGTATGTCAGACAGAGAGGTGGCAGCTCTTCACCTGCGATGGCAAGCACAAACATTCAGGCCCAGGTCGCAGCACCAGCAAGGGGACGTCGCGCAGGGTCAACTCGTGAGAGGAGCCACAGACTTGCCGCGTCATCTAGCTGCCGTGTGTTTGTTCAGCAACCCATGGTGTCTTGATTTTTGAACAAGGATCATCCCACTTCCTTCCCCAGAAACAGTCTGACAACCCCATCAAGAGTCGGTGGGAAGGTCAGACACAACCCTTAGTTGGCAAGGCCCGGGAGCTGGTCAGCGTCCCTCACCTGTCCTCAACTTGCCTCTGCCCATCCGTTCCTCACCATAGATCTACTATTGTTCTGGGCCTCAGCGCCACTATATAGCGAGGATGAACAATTTGAGGTAGGGGCATGTCAGCAGGCTACTTATGCAGCGAAGAATGGGGCCAATATCCCCAGTCTCTTGGCAGTAGGCGGCAAGGTAAGGATGTTGGAAAGTGGCCATGGGAGTCCATGTTGTGAGGGTCAGCCTCTGCATACCAAGACCGGTGATGAGGATCGAGCAAGTGACGATGAAACACAAATAGATGATTATGTAGCCGACCGCAACTTGGGAGCGGGGTGAGCAAGGGCTTTCATCATCGTCAGAGAAGAGGTCGTCAGCTGCGCATCAGGCAGCGGCGCAGCCAGCAAGTGGTCCCCCCGTGTGGCCTGAGTCAGCAGATAGCCGCAGTGTGAGGTCTGAGCCAAGCGCCACGGGGTACAGAAATCCCGCTTCACAAGGTCCAACAAAGTACGGCACAGGGCTCAGGCGAGGCAAGCGGCGGCAGTAGACACTCAGTGCGGAGCTTTGGCCGTGGTTAAATCCGAATAACTCAGCGGTGTGGCGATGTTTCTTTGCTAAGACACCGTAGGAAGCCGAATATGGTATATGTAGAATCTGTGGGCAGAAAGTGAAGCGTGGTTCCAGGGATCAACGATGGCACCAACTACCCTCGCGTCAACACCATGCAGCGTCAACCAACCGGTGGCCTGGTGAGAAACGTGGCTCAGATGTTGGTGGTCCATCCTGCATGCCGCAGCAACATGCAGCATGAAGCACGCGCAGTGTACCATGCCATTGCAGCCATCAAGGCTCCACCACCTCTGCAGAAGGGAGCTGTTTCTCCCCCCTTTGATATGCATTCTCCTTGTCCAGATGCTCCTGCTCGCTCGCTACTCATTGCGCCAGCAGTCGTCATGCGAGGCGAATGCAAAGAGACAACATTATGCGTCCACCATCCAAAGGTGCAGCAGCTGACCGTGCTCCTGTCCAAGTTGTTGGTACTGCAGTCCCTCCCTTTCCAAATGGTGACTCTGCACCGTTCAGATAAACTAATGGCTTGTGCCGAGCCGAGATGAGAGTGTCCAAGCCGTAATTTCTTTTCAAAAAGGGGCAGTACCAGCACTTCATTAAATTTGTAGAACAGAAGTGGCCAGTCCTTAAGCTCAATCGGTTATGTCTCCAAGGTGCAACACGGCCCTGCGCGGACGTCTGGAGCTCTAAACTACTGTCATGGCCAGTACACTGTCCCTTTACGACCCACAGGGTGAATGTGCTTTTCCGCCCAGGCACACACAACACACCACAACTTTACAGAGACTCCGCTTTCTCCTCCACTTGTCAAACTGCTTCTCCTGCGCCAATGTCGCGCCTCCTCCCTCCAACCAACACCAACAACTCAGCCTCCACAAGTACTGCTCCATCATACAAATGTTAGGCACAGCTGTGTCACGCAGTTCTAACACCTGGGCTTGCCTCAGCGAACGAAGTCACACAGGGAGGAACGGCTCCGCGTCATGCAGCAAAAAATCGATCGTGGATGGCTTTCTCCGCGCCAACTGCAAATCGTAACCATGGTGTGACGGACAAAGGAGGAACATGGGTGTCCGCGCTGCAGCCGAGAGGGATGGTCCCATGCGCCCCTGCTATGGCACATGTGTTCAATCTGGATGGTTAAAAAGGTTCCTGAAAGTTTCTTCCACAGATCTTCAAAGATTCTGGAAAATGGCCAGGAAACAGTGTCATTGTACTTTATCCATTCGTACAAAGCCAGGAACAAGCCCTCCTCTAGTTGCAGAGCGCAGAAACGCTTCCCCCCAAAAACACTCTATATGCCGATGTCTTCCACCCGTTTGTATTTTTGCTGCGGAGCGGTGTGTAACGATGCTCCCCGTTTAATATCCAGCCTGCACATGTTTGGACCAACTGTATTAACAGAGAAAGGCCCATTAACGATTTTTTGATGATCCAGGCAGACGGAATACACCCCCTGTGTAAATATGATGTCAGCCAGTGTCAGCTCATGCGTGACAACCTGCCCGTTTGTTGAGGCCAGTCGAGAGGCGACTATTGTCAGTTCGCCAGGACTATGGATGAATAACATCATCCACTGCTTCATGGTCCGGAACAGATGCTGAAAAATCTGTCTGGGCAGCGGAAACTGAGACGATGGCGATCTACATCTCGTGGCCACATGAGTCCGGTGGGGACTGAAATGGAGGAGGACAGGACATTGGAGCAAAGCATTGTCCTGGTGAAATGAGTGGATTTTCTACCCAGGTGACAAGAGAGGAGGAGCAGGAGCAGCCGAGGAGGTGGATGGAGATGAGGAAGATGAGGCCGATACCCCAAGCACTGTGCAGGTATACAGTGAAATGGAGGCAGGGAGCCCCTCAGGAGGTCAATTTTGCAGATGAGCCCGCAGCATGCTTATTTGCCTGGCTAGTGACAGCCAATAGTCAGCATCCGGCAGAGGGATTGACTTCTGCTCTCAACCCTATTGGTAACCCGCCTCGCTACCCGGACCAAAATGGAGCCTTTTTCCCAGCTATTGAGAGGGAGGACCAACTCTTAAGTACTATAGGACAATCACCTTAATCAGTTGGCTGCTGCCTATTGTGCCATCTTCCCTCCTCTGACAGTCTGACCGGGGGTTCCTCTCAGCGCTCTGACTACTAACAGCCGCGGCGGCTGCTGGGGGACAGGTGGGGGTGAGTAGGAGCAGTACCGCTTCCATCAGCATTAACCTAAAGTCTGTTAGACACTGATGAGCAGCTTCCTTCACATCCCGTCTAGTGAGGATGGTAGTCGCCAGCAGCAGCAACAGCAGGACCTGGAGCATCCCTGAACCAACGGTGGTGGCCTACTTGGAACAGCACCTTCCACCTACCAGTTAGAAGATTCGCAGGACTACTGGGCAGCCAAACCGGATGTGGGCCGCAACTTGCCGAGTTTGCTAGTGGAGCAGCTGTCCTGCCCGGTCCATTATGGTTGCATCAGAGTGGTGTTCAGAGTGCGGCTGGGGCCATCGTTAGCCCAAGGAAAACCACGGCTTGTCCACGGAAATGTGGAACTACTGACCTTTGTCATATGAATCAGCGCATGGATCGGGCCAGGATTCCACACACCAATGCCTTAGGCCGTCAGACTACATCAGCCATGACGCCCACCCCAAATGTGGAAATGAGTCGGGGTTCAACCCCTGCCTCACCCACTATTTGGCCGCCACCCACCTGACCACAATCGCTGAAGTTTCCCACTGCCAAAAACCACATTTACCGGGACTGGTTTGCCACCCCCCCTTCACATGTGTCTTTGTCCACTGTTGACCTCATGCTGCTGTGTGGCTCTGCGTCCCTCAACACTGTGTCATTGTCCCACTCGGGCCCTTACCCTTTTTTTACCCCCAAAAAAGGACTATCCTTTAAAACATACCTTTTAATAGTTAAAATTAAAAAAAAATAAACTTCTAAGTGAAAACAGAACACCATAAAAGGGTAAGGACGTACACCAAAACTTCCCCTAGGCTATCCCCCCCTATAATACCTCAAAAAAATTGGTGAACCCCCCAAAGGGCGACCCCAAAAAAAAAACCCCTAAACTGTCCCCTACAAAAGATCCCTACTGATGTAATCTAACGGGGGAACCCCAAAGGGAAAAAAATGGGGACAGACAAAATTGAATACAATATACAGTATCAACAAGAGCAATATGAAAAACGCCAAAGAAGTATAACCCGATAGAAATAGCAATAGCACAAACTTAGGGAAAATAAAACCCGATTGCAAATTTTTTTAAAAAATACCCTACAAAAGTAATATATAAAAGTAAAAAATAGGGAAAAACAATGCTGAAACTTTCTGCGCCAATAGACCAAAATTGGGGTAAATTTTCGATCAATAGGATGATATACATAGGCCTGTTACGGGGTTAAGCCCACAAAAAACCCAAACCGTTTCGTCCCCATTCCGGGACTCCTCAGTGGGTCGAAACAACATATCCTCTCAAAAAATAATAAATAAAACATAAAAACACGCTCAAAAAAACTAACAAAGGAGAAAAAAAATTATCCTTTTTCACCCATACAAAAAAACCCCAAAAGTACCGGGGTCCCCTGTATTTTTTAACCAAATTAAAAAGGATGTAACCAAGGTGGGGTTGGTGTATCTCCCTCCAGTGTGGCCCACAAACCGTGTGGTGTATAGTGTCCCACAACCAGTCAGCCCGGGGAAAAAAAATAACCCCCCCGGATAGAACTCCCCCAAAACCGGGAGACGCCCTATTTAGCATATAATAAAAAGTATTTCTCACAACACTTTTAAGAGAAACGCCAAGCGGCGTCTAATCCACATATGGCATGTCCAAAAAGGGAACATAAAGGCAGCCGGCCTCACTCTTACCGAGGCGCCTGAAACAACAAAAGTCACGCAGGGCTACTGCACGCGGGAAAACAAAAATGACGGGGGGCCGACATAAATGCCCATTACTGCGCCCGCGCCGCGGACATCCAGCAAAATGATGCGATGTCTCGTTCCGGCGCCTGCCCAACGTGACTCACGCGGGGCCTGCGATGTGGAACACAAAAAAAAATGGGGGTCCCGGCATCTTTCGCTAATTTGCGCCCGGCCACGGACCTATCACTAGTGGTGCCAAGGTCCATTTATTCGCAGCGCACGCCCCGGGTCTGTACTAACAAGTTAACCACGCATGCGGGACTACATTGCGATAATTCTGAGGGCAAATAGAAACTAAAAAAAATAAAATTCAAAATTATACAATATCCTTCCTTTTAAAGTTGCCAAGCGTAACCCCAAAAGCATATGAATAGTGGCCAGCTGGGTCAGGGAAACGAAATTTTATATTTCCAACCCGTACCAATCATTGTTATCATCATGTATTGCTAGAATAAGATAAAATTCAAAAATAGTAACCCACTCAAACATAGGGGGGTAAATACAATAAAATTTTAAAAAATTTAAGAGAAATAGATTTTGCATAAAAAAAACAATACAAAAGGGAATCTGTGTTTTTATGTGGGTTTTGTTTTATAATAGAATTCCAAACGCAGTTTCAGGAAAAACTAAAGGATGTGACTATTCAGCCCCTTTTTAAAGACACAATCCGCCCGTAAATCCATTTTTTTTCACGCTTAAAATGAGTTTGTCCCCCCGCCCCCCCCTCACTGAGGGTTTCACCAAATCAATACCCCTGAATTTCTCACATAGTCTAACCCCCAGGCTTTTACCTAGTGCTCGCAAACTGTGTTGTGGTTTTTTTTTAAAATAAAAAGAATCGATTGAACCATTGGTATATCAAAAACATACGATACACCGATTGCGAGACACGTATGGTAAAAGCATGGCGGTATGACTGATGTGATGCAATTCAGGGGTATTGATTTGGTGAAACCCCCAGTGAGGTGGGGCGATTGGGACAAACTCATTTTACAGCGTGAAACACAATGGATTTACAGGCTGGATTGTGTCTTTCCAAAGGGGCTGAATGAGTCACTATCCTTTACGTGTTTCCTGTAACCGTCGTTTAGGAGATTCTATTATACACATAACCCGCATAGGAACACAGATTCCCTTTAGTATTGTTTTTTTATGCCAGATATCTATTTCTCTTAAATTTGTATATTTGATTGTATTTACCACCCTATGTTTTGAGTATGGTTACTATTTTTGAGATTCATCTTATTCTAGCAATACATCGTATGATATACAAGTGATTGGATACGGGTTGGTAATATATAAATTGCTCGTTTCCCTGACCCAGCATGAGCCACTATTCATATGCTTGGGATGTACTGCTTGGCAACTATAGGAAGGCATATTGTATATTTTTGAATTAGTATTTGTTTTAGGTACTATGTTGCCCTCAGAATTATCGCAATGTAGTCCGCGCATGCGCTGGTTAACTTGTTAGTCACTAGACCCGGAGCGTGCGCTGCGCGATATATGTACCTTGGCACCACTATGCTGATAGGTCCGTGGCGCGGGCGCAGTGTAGCGTACTGATGCCGGCACCACCATTTTTGTGTGTCCACACATGCGCAGTACGCCTTGCGTGACGTCACTGTTGGCGCAGGCGCCGTGAACGAGACATCGGCATCATTTTGCTGGTATGTCCGCGGCGCGGGCGCAGTATGGTGCATTGATGTCGGCACCGTCATCTTTGTGTGTCCACGCGTGCGCAGTATGCCCTGCGTGACGTTGTTGTTGGCGCAGGCGCCGTCGGTAAGAGTGAGGCCGGCTGCCTTCATGTGCCTTGTTTGGACATGCGCAGTATGTGGTATTAGACGCCGCTTGGCGTTTCTCTTAACATGTGTCTGTGAGTAAATACTTTCTTATTATATGCTAAATAGGGGGCGTTCTCCTCCGGTTCTGGGTGAGTGTCTATCCTGGGGGGGTTATTTATTTCCCCAGGTGTATGACATGGTTGTGGGACACTATACACCGACACTGGTTTGTGAGTCCACACTGGAGGGAGATACACCAACTCCTATTCTTAGGATACATCCATTTGAATCTTGGTTATAAATACACTGGAGATCCAGGTACTTTCTGGTTTTTTAGTCATGGGTGAAAAAGGTATACTGTTTTTCTCCTATAGTTAGTTTTTTTGAGTGTGTTTTCATGTTTGATTTATTATTCTTTGTAGATGGATATGTTGTTTTTGACCCACTGAGGAGTCCCTGGAATGGGACGAAACGCGTTTGGGGTTTTAGTGGCGCTTAACCTGTAACAGCGCCTATGTATATCATCCTATTGATCGAATTCACCATTTTGGGTCGATTGGCGCAGATAAGTACTAGCATTGTATATACCCTATTTTTTACTATTTACTATATTCACTTTTGTAGGGTATTTTATATACTATTTGCAATCGGGTTTATTTGTCCCTATAGTTTGTGCTATTGCTAGTGCTATCGGCTTATACTTCTATTGGCGCCTTTTTCATATCTGCTCTTGTTGATACTGTATATTGTGTATTCAATTTTGTCTGTCCCCATTTTTTCCATTTGGGGTTCCGCCGTTAGATTACATGCAGTAGGCGGTATCTTTTGTAGGGGACAGTTTAGGAGTTATTTTTGGGGTCGCCCTTATCGGGGCGGGTTCTCCAATTTTGTGAGGTATTATAGGGTGTATAGCCTAGGGGATAGTGTAGGTGTACTGTCCTTACCCTTTTATGGGTGTTCTGTTATCACTTATGTAGGTTTATTTCTTAGTTTTAATTTTAACTATTAAAAGGTATGTTTTAAAGGAGTAGTCCTTTTTGGTGGTAAAAACAGGAGTAGGCCACAGAGTGGGACAATGACACAGTGTGGAGGTCACGGCAGCAGCCACAGCAGCAGCATGAGGTCAGACAGTGGCACAATGACACAGTGTGGAGGTGGGTGGCAATACCAGTCCCTGGTAAAGATGGTTGTTGGCAGATGGAGAAACTGTCAGCAGATGTGTGGCATCAGGCGGGTGGCGGCATCAGAATAGTGGCTGAGGCAGGTAGTTTGAACCCAGACTCATTTCTCACAGTTTGGGTGAGGCGTCATGGGCAGCTTATTTTTTGATGTCTCTATTCCTGTAATTTACGTATGTGGGAAGTACTTTGTTGTACTACTCCTGTTTTTGCCACCTTCAGAATGTGATTGTGCCACTCTCTGACCTCATGCTGCTGCTGTGGCTGCTGCCGTGACCTCCACACTGTGTCATTGTCCCACTCTGTGGTCTACTCCTATTTTTGCCACCTCCAGAATGTCATTGTGCCACTGCCTGACCTCATGCTGCTGCTGCCGTGACCAACACACTGTGTCATTGTGCCACTGTCTGACCTCATGCTGCTCCTGTGGCTGCTGCCGTGACCTCCACACTGTGTCATTGTCCCACTCTGTGGCCTACTCCTGTTTTTGCCACCTCCAGAATGTCATTGTGCCACTGCCTGACCTCATGCTGCTGCTGCCGTGACCTACACACTGTGTCATTGTGCCACTGTCTGACCTCATGCTGCTGCTGTGGCTGCTGCTGTGACCTACACACTGTGTCATTGTCCCACTCTGTGGCCTACTCCTGTTTTTGCCACCTCCAGAATGTCATTGTGCCACTGCCTGACCTCATGCTGCTGCTGCCGTGACCTACACACTGTGTCATTGTGCCACTGTCTGACCTCATGCTGCTGCTGTGGCTGCTGCCGTGACCTACACACTGTGTCATTGTGCCACTGTCTGACCTCATGCTACTGCTGTGGCTGCTGCCGTGACCTACACACTGTGTCATTGTCCCACTCTGTGGCCTACTCCTGTTTTTGCCACCTCCAGAATGTCATTGTGCCACTGTCTGACCTCATGCTGCTGCTGCCGTGACCTACACACTGTGTCATTGTCCCACTCTGTGGCCTACTCCTGTTTTTGCCACCTCCAGATGTGATTGTGCCACTGTCTGACCTCATGCTGCTGCTGTGGCTGCTGCGTGACCTACACACTGTGTCATTGTCCCACTCTGTCGCCTACCCTGTTTTGCCACCTCCAGAATGTCATTGTGCCACTGCCTGACCTCATGCTGCTGCTGCCATGACCTACACACTCTGTCATTGTGCCACTCTATGACCTCATGCTGCTGCTGTGGCTGATGCCGTGACCTACACACTCTGTCATTGTGCCACTGTCTGACCTCATGCTGCTGCTGTGGCTGCTGCCGTGACCTCCACACTGTGTCATTGTGCCACTCTGTGACCTATTCCTGTTTTTGCCACCTCCAGAATGTCATTGTGCCACTGTCTGACCTCATGCTGCTGTGGCTAGCGCCGTCACCTCCACACTCTGTCACTAATGTTGCCACCTGAGCTCTCAGCTTGTTTTTTTCAGCTTTCTCTGGCATGACTTTATCAGGCAACATTCCCGCTTCAGTTTTTTGGTCAGTTTTGCCCTCTTAAGTGCCCAGGGAATTTTATAGTGAAGAGATCCTAAGAGCGGCAGCAGTCATGTGCGTGTCATACTAAAACACAACATTGTATGAAGACCAAACCAAGCTCCCTCTGCATATTTAAGCATGGCACAACGTTCTACAGCACCCTGCAGGCTCTGTGCAGCCTGGAAATAGCTGTTTTTTAACGCGATTCGTGCCGAAGTAATTCGGAACGAAGTTATTTTTTGCCGAGAAATTCGGCGAAGTGAACGAAACGAATTTCGGGAAATTCGCCCATCTCTACCTGTAATCCATTTGGTCATCTGGAAGAGTGAGTAATAATTTGTATGACCCGTGATGCTTTTGTGGATACTTTGAAACCGGGTTTTTTTTATATGCCTTAAAGGTTATGTTTTAGGGGATATTTGTTTTTCTTCTGTGATATATATGTTTTTCGTATCCAATATGCCAAGATTTGTTTTTTCTGTGACTTGTTTTCTCTCTTCAGAACAAGAGAGTTTCCATGGGGACTAAATGCTCCCCCCTCCATTGACCAGGTGTGATGGCATAGAGGAAGAATTGTATTTCTATTACCTCCTTAATGCTTTTTAAGATTGTTTACAGGAGGATAACAGATACATCAATGACATTTTGATAATTTGAAATCACAATGTATCTGTACTTGATTGTACCAATATCAATGCACAGACAAAACAAACTGCAGGTATGTTACATTATTAAAGTTGCCATGTGAGACTTACATGTAAATCTATGCCTGTTGGTAAGTTAACCCAGGCCAAACATACCTGTATTCATCAGACCTATTATAATAAGTAGGATATAGACATCTGTTCACAATTGTGTAAACGAGGTTCCAATACTATTGTAGATTTGAAAGATCTAGACATTTGAAAGATCAGTCCCTACAAGACACATGTAATCAACTGGTGTTGGTGCTGATATACAATAGATAATTTAATGATATGAACAAAATGTATGAAAAATGTAACATATTACAAAACAGCTCTAAAAAGTCACAAACCACAGGGAATATGTTGTCTTCAGGTTGTTTTCTCATATCTCAGGTCCCCAGACCCAGGTGGGATTTTAATGTGGATCTCAGCCCTGCAATCTTTGTACTGAATTTAAAGATGCTACTTACTGCAACAAATACTGGACAAAACAAGATATTAACTGCATTGCAGCTCTCTCTCTCTATCTACCTTTCTTATATATATATATATATATATTATATATATATATATATATATATATATATATATATATAATATATATATATATATATATATATATATTATACATTCTCTGTTGGTTACCAATATATATCCGAAAGTTAGTTCCAAAGTTACATACCAACATTATAATGCATCCTGCTGATGCATTTTGGACGTCATATATATATATATCCAAATTGTAGTTCCAAAGTTACACATCAACACGATAATGCATCCTGCTGACGCATTTCTGACGTTTTATATATATTGTAAGCAACCAGCAGGAAAGATAGTGGATGGAAGGTATGTCCCTAGTATTATGCTGCATATGGTAAGGAAGTTCCAGGGATGTCAGGGAGGCCGATCCAGTAGGACAGCCCGGTCTTTCCACAACAGCAGAATGGCAGCAAGAGAACTGCACTAGTGGGGCCTACCAAGGAACCGGATCTTGGTGGGGGGAAAAGCAGCAGTAGAGATAGGTAACCATAAGTTACGTAGGCGTGTGTATTTTAGCATAGCTGCTGTGCAGCTTTATTGGGCTGCTTTTTCTGAACGGCTGTAGCGTGGGTGGGAGGCCGTTCACCCCTCCGGTCCCAGGCTTTACCGGTATCCCTTGGCCTTTAAAGCCTGTGCAGGAAGAGACCAGGTGAGAGAGTTAACCTGATGCTCAAGGAGTGTCTGGAAGTACTTGTCTCCAGAGAGTGCTGAGCAGGAGAGAGGAGTCTGCTACGGACCCCTGAAACAGACCTGTGGGTCTCCTACAAAGGAAGTCACCAGCCACACGGTGGAGAACATGTTTGATTTATTTTTTGATGCTGGACTTTACCTTTGATTTTCTGCGTGTTATATGGCTGAAGTAAGCCTGCTGCAATAGACTTTATGTTATTACTGCTGTTTGTTTTGCCGGTGGAAAATAAAACCCTATATTTTTGTTGCAACCTACCCGCTTGTGCCTGCCTCTGTGACCGCTAGTCCCCACATATGGTGAGGTTGCTATGGGCACTGTTGCTAAGGGTAACAGCAGAATACGTTTTTTTGGACTTTATATACGTTTTGTGAACTGTATGTCCTGGGTGAAGCTGCTGCATTCCTGCCTAACCAGTCCACAACCAATGGAGGAACTATGGCAAGCACCTGGTTGCAGGCCAATGCCAACCAGCAAGAAACCAACCGTCTGTTGCTGGAACAGATTGCAGCACTCAGAGTCAATGTTTCTGCCCAGAGGACAGAGGAGGTTTCGGGGGTCGTGCACAGTAAAAAAGCAGTACAGCGCGCCTTTCAGAAGATGACCCCTGATGATGACGTGTAGGCATATCTGTCGGTGTTTGAGAGGCTGGCGGAAAGAGAGAAACTCCCGGGTGCCGTCTGGACGGAAGTTCTGGCACCCTATTTGGTCGGGGATCAGCAGAAGGCCTACTTTGACCTCACTACCGAGCAAGCCAAGGACTATGACCTCCTCAAGGCAGAGATTATGGCCAGGCTGGGAGTCACCCTAGCGGTGCGGGCTCGCAGAGTCCATGATTGGCGGTTTGAAAAGCATAAGCCGCCCCGCTCCCAGCTGTTTGACCTTCTACACCTTGTGCGCAAGTGGCTGCAACCGGAGGTGCTGATTCCGTCCGCCATCGTAGGCCGGATCGTCATGGACCGCTACGCAAGTGGACTACCACAAGAGCTGCATCGTTGGGTTGCCCAGGGAGACCCCAAGATGCTGGATCAGCTGATTTCCCTCCTGGAGCGGTACACCACACAAAAGTCCTATCTGGGCCAAGCGTCAAAGCTTTCTCCGCCGACGACCAGGGGAACCGTGACCGGAGACAGAGTCGGGGTGGTCCACCCAGAAGAGAGGTTGGTGGGCCCAGAGAAGGTACTTTCACCCCTTAAAAACACCCTGGGTGGTCAAGCAGAAGTGCGCTGTTGGAAGTGCCAACAATTGGGGCATATTGCAGCACACTGTCCCCAGCAGGAGGAGCCCATGGAGTGTGGTGCCACCCGTCGCCTCTCCATGTTTGCTCACCCTGCCTGTAGTGCTTTGCCCCTGCCAGACCCAGGCCCTCAGGAATGTCGTGTCCAGGTGAATGGGGTCAGTGTGGTGGCCCTGTTGGACTCTGGCAGCCTAGTTACCCTCTTGCGAGCTGCCATTCTGCATGACCTGGTTACCCCGGAAAAGCAGGTGGGGGTGGTCTGCATTCATGGGGACACGAAGCACTACCCACTGGTGACAGTGACTATCGAGACTGTTTGCGGGACTCTGAGCCATGGGTGGGCATCATAACAGACTTTGCTACATCCCCTAATCCTGGGAAGGGGATTTTTCCCCTGTTCTGGGAACTTTGGTCTCAACCCCAAGGTGACGCTGTGAGGGCCGTGAGTCCCCAACCCCTCAGTCCAGTTCCCCTAGCGGAGGATGTACAATATGATGCGGTAGGGGTGACCACTGATGTTACTCATGACTTCCCCTTAGCAGGAGGCGAGGAAGAGTTGTCCGCCTCGGAGCAAAATATACTGGACCTGGAGGTGTCGCGTGAGAACTTTGGCATGGCTCAGTTGCGAGACCTCACCCTAAAGAATGCATGGGACCAGGGAATGGTACTAAATGAGGTGCCGCAAGAGCCGGACGCCGAGAATAAATTTCCGCATTTTGCTGTAAGTCATGATTTGCTGTTATTGGTTGTAGAGATAAGAGGGAAAGTGTGGAACAACTGTTGGTGCCTGTACCTTATAGGAGGATGGTACTGGATATGGCTCACAGTCATGTGCTAGGGGGGCAGTTGGGGGTGGAGAAAACGCAAGAGCGGGTATTTAAACGGTTTTACTGGCCCGGGTGTCATCAAGAGATTGCCAATTTCTGTAAGTCCTGCCCACGTGCCAACTAACCGCTCCTATGTCCCAGTTCAGGAGCCCGTTAGTTTCCCTCCCCATTATCGAAGTGCCATTCGAACGAATCGCTATGGATCTCGTAGGGCCATTAGTCAAGTCGGCCCGGGGCCACCAGTACATATTAGTCATACTAGATTACGCTACCAGGTATCCAGAGCCATTCCCCTAAGAAATATGTCCTCAAAGTGTATTGCCCGAGAGTTGATGCAGGTCTTCTCTAGAATGGTTTGCCAAAGGAAATCCTAACGGACCAGGGGACAACCCTTCATGTCTAGGGTAATGAAGGACCTGTGTAGACTACTGCACATAAACAACTGAGGACCTCGGTTAATATCATCCTCAAACGGACGGGTTAGTCGAGAGATTTAATAAAACCCTGAAGGGGATGCTGAAAAAGGTGGTAGAAAAGGATGGAGGGACTGGGATTGTCTGCTGCCATACCTTCTATTCTCCATCAGAGAGGTTCCTCAATCTTCCACGGGGTTTTCCCCGTTTGAATTGTTGTATGGAGACACCCTAGGGTATGCATGGACATCGCCAAGGAGACATGGGAGAGTGAGGCTACCCCCTACAAAAGTGTTGTAGAACACGTCGCCCAAATGCAGGATCGCCTCGGCCGGGTAATGCCCATTGTGAAGGAGCACCTGCAGAGGGCACAGGAGTCACAGAGCCGGGTATACAATAGGGCCGCTAGGGTTAGGCAGTTTAACCCTGGGGATCGCGTATTGGTCCTGGTTCCCACAGTCGAGAGTAAATTTCTGGCTAAATGGCCGGGACCGTATGACGTGGTAGAGAGAGTTGGAGAGGTAAATTATAAAATACATCAGCCAGGGAAAAGAAAACCTTTTCAACTATACCACATAAATTTAATAAAGCCGTGGCATGACAGAGAGGCCCTGGTAGTGTCTCTGACAGCCCAAGTGGAAGCACAGTCAGATATTAGGAAGGTTGTCATAGGGGACGCCCTGTCCAAACCTCAAAGACATGAACCTGGGAGTTGCTACAGCGCAATAGGGACATCTTCACTGACCTTCCAGCATGAGATATGGTACAGCATGAGATATGTACAGGCCCTGGGGTAAAAGTTCATGTCAAACCCTACCGAATCCCAGAAGCTCGGAGACAGGCAGTCTCTGAGGAAGTAAGGCGCTTGTTGGCCCTGGGCGTCATTGAAGAGTCCAAAAGAGCGGTGGTCTAGCCCCATTGGTGTTGGTGCCTAAGCCAATGGGGCTTGGCGCTTCTGCAACGATTTCCGCCGACTCAATGAGGTATCTAAGTGGGATTCCTATCCGATGCCCCGGGTGGATGAACTGATTGAGAGACTGGGGTCAGCCAGGTACATAACAACACTGGACCTTACGAAAGGTTACTGGCAGATTCCCCTGTCAGAAGAGGCCAAAGAGAAAACTGCCTTCTCCACTCCAGATGGGCTGTTCCACTACACCAGGATGCCTTTCGGGTTACAGGGGGCCCCAGCTACATTTCAGAGGGCAATGGATAAGATTCTAAAACCCCATACCAGGTACGCATCTGCCTATTTAGACGATATTGTCATTTTCAGTACGGACTGGGAGTCCCATCTCAGCAAGGTACAGGCAGTACTCAACTCACTCAGGAAGCAGGGTTTACGGCTAACCCTGAAAAAATGCGCCATTGGGCTGGAAGAAGCCCGATACTTCGGGTATATTGTGGGTAGGGGCACAATAAGACTCCAAATAAATAAAGTAGAGGCAATTCAGAGGGTGGCCACAACCCCTTACAAAAAAGCAGGTGAGAGCGTTCCTGGGGATTGTCGGCTACTATCGCAGGTTTGTGCCGAACTTCGCTTCAGTTGCAGCCCCGCTGACCGACCTAACAAAAGGGAGGAAGGCAGTGATGGTGAAATGGTCTGAGAGGCAGAGAAATCATTTCAGGGCCCTGAAAAAAGCCCTCTGTAGCCAGCCAGTGTTAGTGGCACCAGACTTCACTAAGGAGTTTGTTATCCAGACAGATGCCTCAGAGGTGGGGTTGGGTGCAGTCATGTCACAGGAGGTGAATGGTGAGGAGCACCCCATTACATATTTTGAGTAGGAAGCTCACGTCCTGTGAAAGAACTATTCCATAGTAGAACGGGAGTGTCTGGCGATAAAGTGGGCTTTAGAGTCCTTACGGTATTATCTGGCAGTTAGAAAATTCAGGTTGGTGACAGATCATGCCCCGTTACAGTGGATGTACCGAAATAAAGGCAATAATGCCAGAGTGACAAGATGGTTTCCTGGCACTTCAAGATTTCAAATTTGTGGTAGAACACAGGGCTGGGAAACAGCATATAAATGCTGACGCCTTGTCAAGGCTCCACTGTCTGGTCAGTTTCAAGTGCCCAGTCCCCCTGGCCTTGGGCAGAGGGGGGGGATGTGTAGGCAACCAGCAGGAAAGATAGTGGATGGAAGGTATGTCCCTAGTATTATGCTGCATATGGTAAGGAAGTTCCAGTGGATGTCAGGGGAGCCGATCCAGTAGGACAGCCCGGTCTTTCCACAACAGCAGAATGGCAGCAAAGAACTGCACTAGTGGGGCCTACCAAGGAACTGGATCTTGGTGGGGGAAAAGCAGCAGTAGAGATAGGTAACCATAGGTTACGTAGGCGTGTGTATTTTTGCATAGCTGCTGTGGAGCTTTATTGGGCTTCTTTTTCTCGAACGGCTGTAGCGTGGTTGGAGGCCGTTCACCACGCCTCCGTCCAGGCTTTAACCGGTATCACTAGGCCTTTAAAGCCTGTGCAGGAAGAGACCAGTGAGAGAGTTAACCTGATGCTCAAGGAGTGTCTGGAAGTACTTGTCTCCAGAGAGTGCTGAGCAGGAGAGAGGAGTCTGCTACGGACCCCTGAAACAGACCTGTGGGTCTCCTACAAAGGAAGTCACCAGCCACACGGTGGAGTACATGTTTGATTTATTTTTTGATGCTGGACTTTACCTTTGATTTGCTGCGTGTTATACGGCTGAAGTAAGCCTGCTGCAATAGACTGTGTTATTACTGCTGTTTGTTTTGCCGGTGGAAAATAAAACCCTATATTTTTGTTGCAACCTACCCGCTTGTGCCTGCCTCTGTGACCGCTAGTCCCCACAATATAAACGTCCGAAGTGCGTCAGCAGGATGCATTATCGTGTTGATGTGTAACTTTGGAGCTAACTTTCGGATATATATATATATATATACTTCGGACATACATTGGTAACCGACAGAGAATGTATACTTTTTCAACTAAGAAGATTCCTGACTGGATTGGAAGCTGGTTACTTCCTAGGTGTGTTTCCATATATAAAGTGTTAGCTCAGGCTCAGCTTCTTTCTGTGCCTCCTCCAGCTGGAAGATATTAAGGATTGGGTGAACTGACAAAATAGGTAGGTATGTAGGATCCTTCCAGTAGGTAGGCATGTACAGTTGAAACCAGAAATTTACATACACTATATACAAGACACATATGCAAGATTTTCTCACTATCTGACATGAAATCAGAATAAACCTTACCCGTTTTAGGTCAATTAGGAACCAAAATTATTTATATTTGCCAAATGCCAGAATAATGAGAGGGAGATAATTATTTAAGGCATTTTTATTACTTTATGCAAAGTCAAAAGTTTACATACACTCGAATTACTATGCCTTTAAGCAATTTGGGACAGCCCATATTATTGGAAGCTTCTGATAGGTTTATTGGCATCATCTGAGACACTAATTAGAGGCACACCTAGAACTTCTGTTTGGCGTGTGTCCATGCTTCTACATGCAGCTCCCTCTAGTGTTGACTTCAGGCAACCAGCATGCCATGTTTTAAATTTAAGATGATGGAAAGGATTTGTAGCTCTGTGTCAGAAAAGCAAAGCTCCGACCACTAGAACAATAAATCAAAAAATTAATCAACAAATCATTTTAAGTCTATTTAGATAAAAAAAAGAATAGTGAACCTTCTCCCCACTAACCCACTCCCTCCCTCTTCCCCATTTCCATTCCTTTCAACTTCAGCCATTCAGAATCTGGAACAACCTTTCTCTCCTGAAGAACTAGAGGCTGTCATACTAGAACTTCCAGCTCAGTTTAACTAAGCTTTTGAAAAATGTTTAGCATCTCACATCTCCCCGATTTTATTAACAACTTTTAAAGACATCTCTTCCACCTCCCATTTTCCCCCGAGTTCCTGCCAGGCACAAATAACCATGATTCCCAAACCGGGAAAGGACCCCCAACTGTGTGGCAGTTATAGGCCCATTTCTCTCCTGAATGTAGATCTTAAAATTTATGCTAAGCTTCTGGCAAATAGGATTAACTTGCACTTGCCTTCTCTAGTCCATCCCGATCAAGTGGGATTTGTGGCTGGAGGGGAAGTCAGAGACAAATCTCTCAAAACCCTTGATATAACCCGCAATGCCCAGTCCCATAACAACCTTTTGATGATTCTTTCATTTGACGCCAAAAAGCCCTTTGACAGAATCTCTTGACCCTCACTAATCCAAACTTTGTCCCATTTCGGTTTAGGCCCTCTGTTTACTTCTAAAATACTTACTTTGTACCAATCCCCTTCAACCCAGGTCAAGATCAATGGTTCCCTATCGGATTGTTTTTCCATCCACAATGAAACCCAACAGGTTTGTTTCTGATGAGCTTTGTTATATGTATTGATAATGGAACGACTCCTACACTCCATCCGCGTCAATGCGGACATTAGTGGTATTACAATAGGAAAGCGAGAATTTAGGTCTCCTTCCCATCTCTGATGTCTGAATTGAGGCGGTTCAGTCTTTGGTCTAATTATAAATCTGAGGTCCTCAATATATCCTTAGACCCCTTAATAATTTCTTCCTTAAAAACAGCATTCCTCTTTTCCTGGCTCTCAAAAACAAAATCCCTTCCAATCTTGCCCAGTTTTTCAACCTCATCTTTCTTCCCCTGCTTCCTCAATTTAATAAAACCCTCCAGGCCTGGAAACCAAAAACCTTTTCTTGGTTTGGACGGATGAATGTCTAAAAGATGTCCCTCCTTGCGAAACTTCTCGATCTACTGCAAGTCATTTAAATCCTGATACCTGCCTTTTTTGGCATAGACTACAGCATTGTTTCTTTAGCTTCATTTGGCACCAGTGCCGTCCCAGAACCAGCAGGGAAGTTCTGAGCACATCTAAAGACAAGGGCGGAGTTGGTCTCTCAGACTGTAGGCTATATTATTTGGCCTTGGCCTATCATAGGTTTATAGATCTTGTTCATGACCCATGATCCAAATTATGGGTCTATATTGCACAAATTTCCTGCACCTTGTCTCTAGCCTCGCTCCCTTCGTCTCCTGATTCTATTTTCATGGATCCCAAGAACTTATCCTTTACTGCCGCCCATACTTTAGCCATTGTAGGTAAAACTAAACCCAAGAAACCCTGTTGGACCTATCCAGCCCACTAACTCCAATCACTGACCACCCATTCTTTCCTCCGGGGTCTTCTTCAAAATCTTTCTTGGGATTTTCCAAAACCCACTCTATTTTAATATATAAAATCATCAGCCTAGGACGCCTTCGCCCTTTATCTGATATAATGGATGATTCTCCTCAGAGACCAAAGTGTTTTTCTTTTGAGTGTACACAACTCACCCATTTTTATTCATCTGTTACATCTAAATCTAATTTAAAGCGTTCCATGTCACCTTTTTTTTTGATTAACTGTGTTTTTATTGAGACAGTTTTATAAATTTACATCAGCAGAGCAGTAAAACAGATTTTACAGGTATCCAACTATATATTCAAGAGTCCAAATATGACCACTTATATTATGTATTAACCACATTAATAGGCTTAATAACGGATACCCACGTTAGGTATAGATAATAAGCAACTTTTACACATTTACAATTTGTTCAATAAATTTTTATAATTTGCACTAAAGAAGTATAGATTGTAAGGAATACGACACAGGACAGGACCATGACACTATTTGAGCAGTTATGTACCTCCAAATCCCCCCTATGACACTTAATCCTTTAAGCTGAACACCTTAAAAGTACTTAATGACCAGCACATTTTTTTCAGTTTTTGCCTTCTTGTGTTTCAACAGTTGTAACTTTTTTTTAAATGATGCAGTTGTACAAGACCTAGTTTTATTCCAGACAAGTTGTACTTTTTGGGGGAATAGTTTAAGTTCTTTTCATATTTTTGCATATTTTTTTCTTTTTTAATTTTTTTACACCATTCACATTTCACACTCAATAACTTGTTAGATTAATTCTACAGATTATTACGGTCGCGTGGATATCTATTATGTGTAGGTTTTTTATTCTGTGCAATGTATGTACAATTATTTTTATTAAATATTTATTTTTTATTTTATTATTTAATTTATTTTTTCTACTCTTTTTATGTTTTTTTTTTTACTTTTTTTTCTTTTAAATACCATGAAGGGATAACTGTTTTACATTTTTTTTACACTTAGTGATGTATTAGCATATTTATATATTTATATAATCTGTGTCCGTTTGACACAGGCAGCAGTCAGAGCAGCACACAGTCTGCCCTGATCGCTGGCTTGATACACAGACAGCCCTGGACCTACCCTAGGTCCCCAGGGATGACTCTGCAGCCGTTCCCTGTGCTCTGTTGGGTCATCGGAGTCCTGATCCCCCGACATAGCAGGGGAAAGCCCTTTGATTATGCTGTGGTCATGAACCACGGCAATCAAAGGGTTAAGTTCCGGGAGCAGAGGTTTCTCCCGCTCCCCAGTGCTTGCAGAGGCTGCGCTGTGAACAGGGCTGTGTAGTACAGCCCTGTC
Source organism: Phyllomedusa bahiana (assembly GCA_025379985.1). Taxonomy (NCBI): domain Eukaryota; kingdom Metazoa; phylum Chordata; class Amphibia; order Anura; family Hylidae; genus Phyllomedusa; species Phyllomedusa bahiana. Next base: position 77,122 of record JAODAL010017552.1, read on the forward strand.
GTCAGCGCTGCTGCGGAGTCTGGTGTTGCAAACCCCGATGTTTGCAGCGAAGTCAAAAGATGTCGCTGCAGACGATCGCCCTGAAATGCCCGCTGTCAACAGTTGGCGGGCAGTCGTTAAGGGGTTAATCTCTACTCTATATCAATTGCGCCTTTGTCCTAGAAGTGAATCTCTCCTACCCTACTGCCAGTCCTGGGAGAAGGAACTGAACAAAACTTTTACCGAAGCTCAATGGAACAAATGCTTCTACCTAACCCATAAAGCTGTTTTGACTTGTAAGCCAGGAAC
>JAODAL010017553.1:0-77406 GCA_025379985.1 Phyllomedusa bahiana
AAATCTGCGGGGGCAGGGGCGGCAGAAGTCACTCAGTGCAGAGCATTGGGGGAAAATCCGTACTCGGCGGTTGTGGGCAGTTCTTTTTTAAGACAGGGAGGAGCCGAATAGGGGGTATATGTAGAATCGGGGGGGCAAAATGAGCGTGGCCGGGAGAAACATTGGCACCACGGCCCTGCGTCAACACATGCAGCTCACCACCCGTGGTTTGGGGAGAAACGGGGTCAATTTTGGGGGGTCCATCCGCCTGCATCAAGCACAGCAGCGGCCCCAGGGCAGATCCCTTTGCAGCCAGTCAAGGCTCCACCACCTCTGCAGAAGGGGGGCTTTTTCTCTTTGACATCATCTCCCGGTCCAATGCTCCTGCTCCCGCTACTCATGGCCCAGCAGTGTTCAGCAGGCGATTGCAAAGAACAACAGTATGCTCCAAACCATCCTAAGGGCAGCGGGTGACTGTGCCCTGCCAAGTTGTTGGATTCATCCCCCCTTTCCAACGGGGGACCGCACCGTTCAAAACTAATGGCTTGTGGAGCCGAGAGGGAAGGGTTCCAAGCCGAATTTTCTTTTCCAAAAAGGCGGTACCGCATTCATAAAAAAGTAAACAGAAGGGGGGTCACCCCTTGAGCTTATTGGTTTTTTTCCAAGGTGCACGGCAGCCGGGGACGTCTGGAGCTGAACTACGGTCAGGGGCCAGAAATTGCCCTTTTATGGCCCACGGGTGAATGTGCTTCCTGCCCAGGCCCCAAAAACTTGGCAGGAACCCGCTTTCTCCCCCACTTTTGTCAAAACTGCTGCACCGTCCCCCTCCCCCCCTCCTCACCACCCCCCATTCGCCCCCACAATATGCCCCATCATACCACATTGAGGCACGCGGTGTCACGCAGCCTACCCCTCCCTTGCCTCGGCGAACGAAGTCACACAGGGGAGGAACTGCTCCGCGCATCAGAAAGAAATCGATGTGTGGCTTTCTCTGCCCCAACTGCAAATCGAACCATGGGGACGGACAATGGGAGGAACATGGTGTCCGCCAGCAGCACCGAGGAGGGATGGTCCATGCGCCCTGCATGGCCACAGTGATCAATACTTGTTGTCAAAAGGTTCCGTGAAGGCTTCCACCGATACTTCAAACATTCTGAAAATGGGCCAGGAAACTGTGTATGCACTTTATCCATTGTACAAAGCCAGGAACAGCCCACCTCGAGTTGCAGCGGCAGAACGCTCCCCCCAACACACTCTGATATCGAAGTTTTCCACCCGCTGGAATTCCAGCCTGCACACCTTGTTTAGACCACTCCGACGTATAACAGAGAAGCCATTAATGCTTGTTTTGATGATCCAGGAGACAGAAGTACATCCCCTGTGTAACTTTGATGAACGTCAGCACATGTGGCAGCTCATAGCGTGACACCTGCCCGTTTGGTGTTGAGGCCATTCGAGAGCGACGTATTTGTCAGTCGTTCCCAGGACACAACGGAGATGAATAACATCATTCCACTCTATCATGTCCTGGAACAGAATTTCGTGAAAAATCTGTCTGGGCAGGGGACTGGAGACGTGGCGACTGACATCTCGTGGCCATGATGGAGTATCTGGTGGGACTGAAATGGAGGAGAGGAGAAGATGAGGACATTGTCTGTGTGAATGATGAGATTTTTCTAACCCGGTGACATCAAGAGGAGAGCAGGAACAGCTGGAGGAGGTGGAGTGGATAGTGAGGAAGACGAGGCAGATGACCCCCAAGCACGTGACAGTAATACATGGAAATGGAGGCAGGGGGAGCCCCACGGGTCACTTGTGCAATGGGATGACTTCCTGGCACTCCACCCCATTTGGACCCACGCAACGGACCAAAATGGGAGCCTTTTTCCCAGCTATGATAGGGAAGACAAACTCAAATACTGGTAAGGAAATCCTCCTAATCAGTTGGCCGCTCGCATATGTGCGGCAGCGTCCCCCTCGACAGGTCTGACCGGGGGGTTCCTCAGCGCTTTTCCCCCCCAAATAAAACAGTACTACTGCCGCGGCTGCTGTGGGAAGGTGGGGGGGTAGGAGCAGTACCAGTCCATTCAAGTAGTAACCTAAGTCTGGAGTCATTGATGAGGCAGCTTCCTCACGCGCCGCTAGTGGAGTGAGCAGTCGCCAGCAGCAGCAGCAGGAACCTGGAGCAGACCCTGATACCGAACAGTTGTGGCCCTACTTTGGACAGCACTCTGCCACCTCAGTTATAAATCCGCTGGACTCTGGCAGCCAAACTGTATTTGTGGGCCGCAACGTGCCAAGTTTGCAGTGGAACGCTGTCCTGCCACGCCAGTAATCAGAGCGGTGTTCAGTGCGGCGGGGGCCCATCGTTACCCCCAGAGAACCCGCTTGACCACGGAAATGGGAACAGACTGACCTTTGTCAAGATGAATCAGGCGTGGATCGGCCAGGAAATGAGTTCCAGACACCAATGATGCATTAGGCGTCATATCTGGTTCAAACTACCTGCCTCATGTCCACTAATCTGATGCCCTGCCACCCCCGCCCTGATGCCACACATCTGTCTGCCATTTATCCATCAGCCTACCACATTCTTTACTCAGGGCAACTGGTATTGCCACCCACCTCAACACTGTGGTCATTGTGCCACTGACGACTCTAATGACCTCATGGGTGCTCGCTGCTGTTGCCGTGAACATCCACAACTGTGTTTATGTGCCACTCTCTGACGCTACAAGCTCTTGCTCCTGCCCGGTCGTCACCTCGAATCTCTTGTCATTGTGCCACTCTGTAGTCCTACTTCCTTTTTTTTGCCCGACCCTCCAGAAATAGTCAGTGTGCCCACGGTCTGAACTCATGCCAGCTGCTGTGGCTGCTCATGTCCTCCACACTGTGTCATTGTGCCACTCGCCTGACCTCATACGCGGCCGGCGGCCGTGACCTCTCACACTGTGTGACTGTGCCACTCTGTGCCTAATACTGTTATTGCAGCTTCCAGTAATGGCATTGTGCCACTGCCTGAACCTCATACTGCTGCCCCGGGGGGGGGGGGGGGGGGGGGGGGGGGGGGGGGGGGGGGGCCGTGACTCTCCACCTGTATCATTGTGCCATTCTGTGCCTAATACTGTTTTGCCGTCCCCTCCATAATGTCATTGTGCCCGCCTGAACCTCAAACAGCTGCCCGACCGTGACCTCCACACGGTGTGATTGTGCCACCTCTGTGGCTACATACTGTTTTGCCGCCTCCATAATGTCATTGTCCACTGCCTGACCTCATGATGATGCCGTCCGTGACTCCACAGTGTGGTGATTGGTTGCCACTCTGAGGGGGGGGGGGGCCTACACTGATTTGCCGCATCCAAAATGTCATTGTGCCACTAACTGACCTCATAATGCTGCGGCCGTGACCTTCCACACTTGTATCATTGTCCACTCTGTGGCCTAGATATCTGTTTAAGCCGCCGTCCATATGTCATTGTGCACTGCCTGTCCTCATACTGGCTGCCGCCGTGACCTCCACACTTTATCATCGTCCCACTCTGGGGCATAATACTTTTTTGCCACCTCCAGAATGCCATTGTGCCACTGCTGACCCTCTGACTGCTGTCCGCCGTACATCCACACTAGTGTGATTGTGCCACTCCTGTGGCCTAATACTGTTTTGCCGCCTCCATAATGTCATTGTGTGCCACTGCTGACCCTCATACTCTGCGTGCCCTGTTCGTACCTCCACACAGTGTCACATGTGTCCACACTGTGGCCAGATAACTGTTTTGCCGCCTCCATAAAGTCATTGTGCCACTGCCTTACTCATACTGCTGCCGCCGGGACCTCCACACTGTATATTGTGCCACTCTGTGGCCTAATAACGGTTTTGCCACCGCCAAATGTCATTTGTGGCCACTGCCAGACCATCATACTTGCTGCGCCGTGACCTCCACACTGTGTGATGTGTGCCACTCTGTGCCTAATACTGTTATGCCCTCCAGAATGTCATTGTGCCACTGCCCAGACCTCATCCTGCTGCCGCCGTGACCGCCACACTGTGTGATTGTGCCACTCTGTGGCCTAATACTGTTTTGGCCGCCTCCATAATGTCTTTGTCCACTGGCCTGATCCATGGCTGCTGTAGGCTGCCGCCGTCAACCATTTCCACACTCTTCACAATGTTTGCCACACCTGAGCTCCTCAGCTTTTTTTTTTCCAGCTTTTTTGCTGGTATGAAATTATCAGCTGACATTCCCTGCTTCAGTTTTTGTGTCAGTTTTTGCCCTCAATAAGTGCCCAGGGTCATTATAGTGAACAAAAAAAAAGAAAAAAAAAAAATAAAAATATTCCAAAGACAGGCGGCAGTCATCTGCGAGTCATACTAAACACAACATTGTATGAATACCGAACCAAAGCTCCCTCTGCATATTTAAGCATTGCACAACGTTCTAAACAGCACCCTGCAGGCTCTGGGAAAGCCTGAAATAGCTGTTATTAACTGGCGATTTCCGTGCCGAAGTAATCAGAACGAATTTATTTTTGTTCGGAAAATTCGCGAAGTGACTGAATCGAATTTTTTGAGAAATTCCCATCTACTAACAGGGGCACAATGCCCATCGCTAACCGAGCTGAGCTCTTTTAAGACTCTTGGTGAAATGCCATCTCGGCCAGGAGCCTTGTTCATATTCAGTTTATTTAATTTGGCTTTGGACTTTTTTCTAACACTGACCAATTAAATAAAGACAGACTGAAGTATAAAACAGTAACTGGGCATCCTTCTACATCTGTACTTTACCCAACCCCCATCAACTACTATCTCATGATAGTATAGTACTTACTGAATTAACCTATTTAGTACTCTGCCTTCTCTTGGTCACCAGTGATTCACTCCCATCACAGTTTGTAAGATCCTACTTGCTCTGACTTCAGCTTTTCGGCATTGATATAGCTTAAAGAAATTCTTTGGGTTAATCTTGGCTGTCCTTCGGGCCACCTGCCTTTCATTTGAATATATCTGTTTTATCACTTTTTTACAGATTTCTATATAAGCGCTCAGTAATTTTCAAAGCTGATGCCTGAGCCCTCTGACTTATATTCTTTTAAAATGCCTTTTTTATTTTATTCCCTCATAAACAGAAGGTAGAACCCATTTGGTTTAGTTTTAGTCGCCTATACTTGTTACCACATAAATATAATTGCAATAAATTTTCCAAAGAAATTTAAACTCCCCCATTGCTTTCTATATCACTATTTGCTATAATAGCTGCTCCAGTCAAGTCCTGTATTGCGTCCCTCTAATAAGTAAAAAATTTTGGCCGCTTTTAAAATTAAATGTTTTTTTGCCATCCCGCTCGTTTTTTTTCTTTTTTTCAGTTACCTAAAATTAATTATATTGTGGTCACTGTTAGCCAAGACTTTTCAGAAAACCATGACGCCTCCGACAAGTTCTGCTTGTTAGAAATGACCAAACCAACAGAGCATCACTTCTAGTGGGTTCCTCCACAAACTGCCCCAAAAATATCCTATTAACAATTGAGAAACTTCCTTCCTTTTCAGTACGATGCAGAAAACCGTGACCCCCAGTCAATGCCTGGGAAATTGAAGTCACCCATTATTATCACTGTACCTGCCTGTGCTGCCCGCACTATTTGATTATGCATCTGTTCTTCTATCTCCTCTGTGATGTTCGGGGGTCTATAGATTACACCATTTATTTGAACATACATCACACATTTATGTCTGAGTTTTCTATTGCATGAATCACCAGGTAAATTTGCCGAATGGCCCCAGTAAGTTCATTGAATTCAGCAAATTCATATGACAAAATTTTTGTAAGTTTCATTTTGATTTCATATCAGTAACATTACATATGGTTCAGAATGATCAAAAATGATGCATTTTTTTACTTAATATAAAATGTGCTATATTCTAATTAACATTGTCTTTGTTAATTCCGCCTCTTACCTACGCAAGATGGAGCTTTCAAATTCCAGTCTCCATCCGATGTACAAAAAATCTCAGACGGCCCATCCAGCTTCAAGTTTGGTTCTTTGCATTCAAATCTTACCACTTGGCCAACAGTATACTCTTCATCGTATGACGTTGACAAAACATTAACATTGGGGGCAGCCTCAACAGGTGGGCAATTCTTAACTGAAAGATTAAATGACATTTTCATTTTCAACACAATCTTCTACTCTAATGAAACCCTGACTTCTTACTAATGTTATAACAGAGTGATATTAGTACTCCCACAAAAATAAAACCGTATTCGACATATGTTGTTTGTGACTCTAGTTAGCCATTTGCATTCTGTTTCAGCTTTATGCCACCAGTGTATATTGGTGTGCTATCAAAAAGGTATTTTGACATATACCATGGCATAGCCTTAGGGTTTAATGGACGTAGTCTCCTGTGGACTACGTTTGTTTTTTTTCTGTCACATCAGTAATTCCTGTTACACTGACATTGAGTGCAAGAGATTTATAAAGTGTATTACTCAGACTGCAGAGCTTTAAAGGGTTTTTACTTAGCTGTTACTAGAGATATGACTCTAAAGGCAGTGACTCACCAAGGTACCATAATACAAGTGACAGCAATGAGAGATAAGAGAGAGAAGGGAGAAGTGGGGAGAGATGGGTGGTAACCAGAGAAACTTGTGTGCTTTGAGAGGAGATACAATCTTCATCTCCTGAATAAAGTAAAATTAACAAAGCAATGTATTTAGAGAAAACCTTCTATTATCTGTCCCTACATGTTAAAAGTTAATTATTGTAGTGAAGAAACTATTTTAAGACTCCCATACACATTAGGGAAAAGTCATCCAAAGCCTGGACCAGCCAATTGTCTAATGTCTAAGGGGTCATGCAAGACATTGTTGTGACAGAGAAAAATCAGGTATGTTGAATTTCATTGCCCTATCCTTTTATTTTCTCTAGACATTAGTGGTATCTGGTAGAATATTTCTGTTCTCTCTTTATTGAACACACAAGCATGTTTGGCCAAGCTGAGCAAACATGTATATGTGGGAATCAGGAATAAAAACTGTCAGCAAAAAGAGCTTGTTCAGCCCAAAGCTATTGAGGGTTTATGGGATCCTTTATGGTGATAAGAATGTGCTCAATGAATGATCTTTGTTATATAATTATCTTGCAATTGAAATATATTATGTTACTAAACTTCCATCATATGTATGAATGTACTGTAAGGATATGGGATGTGCCTTATGGGTACTTTGACAATTTCTCGTTTCCCGCTCTTCCACCCCACCCTGATATGTTCTCTTACAATATTACTGAACCCCTTTGCATGTAGACTATTTTCTATGTAGAGTGTGCAAATGTTAAATAACTATAAAAATACTGAATAAAACAGGTTGGTGATACATTCTGTGCATATCTATGCCTTCTTCAACAGAAATACATTGCAGTTTTGATTTTGCTTTCTTTAGGATAGAAAGAAAATTTTATCTACTGCCAGTGTACACAAGTTTCTCTAGTTTACCGATCACCTCTCTCTGCTTTTTCTCGTATCTTGTTGATTCAGCCAAACCATGGCGAGTCACTCCCTGCTGAGTCTTCTCTCTAACACAGAAGGTTTGTTTACCTAAGTTAATGTCAAGTTTTAAGCCTCATGCACTACATATTATAAATATCCTGCAGTCATGTCACTGTAACAGGAATAGCTAGGAATAGCAGGGCTGATATGTCAATCACTGCTATAAATCCACCCACAGTCTGACCAGGAAGTGTAAGTCTGAGGCTGCCTGTGGCTCTGTGAAACAGCATGGTGAGAAAACAAACAGAACTGTGATTTTCGTATACACTAATATCAAAGTTTCTTCAACTGGATTTGTAGGAAATTGCAGAACATTTTACAAAAATTTTCACTTTTCTAAACCTGTTTAAAGTCATGTCTGATAAAAGACCTTGTGCACCTATAATGATCATTCAATCACCCCCCTCTTTACCTTCACATTCAGGAAGGTAATTGCTCCAACCACTGGCCGTGCACTGTCGGGTTGTTTCTTTGCTCACCATCCGATACCTGAGAAAATAAAGGTCTACAGTTATTAATAAATAAATTGTAGGTTTGTTTGATGTGGTAGAACAGGGCGTAAATCATACATAACACAACCTAAATTATATTTCAGTTATCTGTGTATTCTAGCTTAGGATAAGAATTAAAAAATCTACTAAATTAGTATAAACAACATCACTATTGATAACACATCGTGAATGCTATCGGAACTTCTGAAACATCTACATTATTTCTAAATTTTAATTTGTAAAATATGGAATAATCTTAAACAAAATCTTAAAAAAATTAGTGCATAACAAGATTCAAAGTCAGAAGTGGCGGTATCTTTGTAATGTTAACTTTTTCGCGATATCCAATTTGTATAACACCGCTTCGACTAACTTAGCCTTTGGGTCTATAGTGGGAGGTCTCCCTTTGCCTTCCTAGAGTCCATATAAATGCAATAATGTATCAGACCCGTTATTTACTGAATATCAGCTTTCCTTTATTCCGTGTAAACAGATATACAGCCGAACCATTTCAGTTTTCAGGCTTTAGTGATATAAACAAGTCCTTTTCAGACTAGCGGCATAGATAGTCACAAAAAACAGGTAAATACCTTATGATATGCTCTGCGGCGTTATATTTAGGAGGAATAGCGTGGACATACCGGCCGAACGCTGCACGGATGCAACGTTTTGAGGGAACTCCGCCCCCTTTCTCAAGCATGCGCGTTGTAAGCTTCCATCTCCTTTATATATCATAGTATTTAACCCCTTCATGCATAACTTATTTTAAAAACACTCTAAAATTTAACTCTTCATTGAGTCCATTAGGACTCTTGGAATTGAAAGTTACAATCCAATAAGCCTCTCTTTTTAATAGTTGTGTCTTAATATATTCTGAATAACCATTTTTAACACTCTCAAGTACAACTTTTTCGTGATATACACATGGGCCACATGTATGAAAACTGTCTAGGTCTAAAACTCACTTTGTTGCCCATAGCAACCAATCAGAGTGCCTATCTCATTTTTCGAGAGCATTATATGAAATGAAAAGGGCGCTCTGATTGGTTGCTATGGGCAACAAAGTGAGTTTTAAACCTAGACAGTTTTCATACATGTGACCCATGATGTCCATGCCAGGATCTGAGCTGCTGTTAAACAGGTGACTCTACCGGAAGAGGCCAAGACAGGCGTTAGCAATGGCCCTGGCCGCTCAACCACTTAGATGATGCAGTCAACAGTGACCACATGTGAGGCAGTTGACATGTAGCTGAGGGCCTAGTAAAGGCCATCAGGACTGCCAGCTTGGTGTTCACAGAAGCAGGGTGTAATAGGAGAGCATAAGTATTTGACAAGTTGTTAAAAATAATCACAGTTCTTTAAATATCTAAAAATCCTCATATATTAAAAATACATTCATGCCCACACTTCCCATTAATCATATGAAAAATAGATCATAATATACAGATTTATTGGTATATATTTTTATGTAATTATATAATATTTATTGCGGTAAAAAAGAAAAAAGTACTTGAAATTACTCCACAATAGAACTAATAAAAACAAAAATGATGAGCCCTAATCCAGTTCTATCAACATGAACAACAACAAAAAAATAAAGTTCTGGGTCTCAAAATATAGGGACACAGCAGCAATAACTTCTTTTTAAAAGTAAAAAAATAAGTAAATAAATACAATTTGATGTTGCCATAAATGTACTGAGCCACAGGATAAAGTTTTCTTGTCATTTATAGTGCATGGTTTACTCTGATAAAATCAAGTAAACACAAAGGTGAAATTGCACTTTATTTCCATTCCACCCCACGTTATACCTTATATGTTACAGTATAGGAAATGTGCACAACTCATCCTACAAAAACTTGCCCTCCTTTGCCTATATCAAGAGAAATATTATTAAAAAAATATGGTCATTGAAAGCCAGGAATAAAAAAAATACCATTGCCAAAAATTGCTGTGTTGAAAATGAGTTAATACAAATGATAAGACGTAAAAGTACTGTAAAGTGCTTGTCATGATCTTTACTTACCCATCCTCACAAGTATATTGCACTATAGCTCCAAAACCAAATGACTCATCATTTGTCAAGTGAAATGATCCAAATGGAATATCACCTGGATGCCCACAAGATCTTTCTAGATGTCAAACAAAAAAATTATATAAACAGATTGTTCATTATTGTAATTAAAATATTTTGTCAATTTTTTTTTTATTACATTTCATTTTTAGATTTATTTAGTCTTGAAAAAAAACATTTAGAGGGGAACATGATGAACTTGTATAACTATAGAAATGGGCAGCACAAAAAATATGGTGAAAAACTGTTCCAAGGAAAATCCCCTCAAAACATAAAAGGTAAACTCCCTCTCTCTGACTAAACATTCAATCACCAAAGGCAACAAGTCTTCTTTACCATAAGGACTGTGAATCTGAGAAATAGCTGCCTCAAGAGGAACTGATGAGGGCTCTAAAAGAGCTTAGACAATTACATAAAACAAAATAACATTGACACTTATGTAAATGTAGAGAACCCTTATCTGAATGTTGATCCATTGTGATCGCCACTTAGAATCAAGAGGGATATTTTCCATCTTTAAGAAAAGATTAGATCAAGTCTTATGATATTTTTATTTCCTTCCTCTGGATCAATGAGAAAATAAAGTTGTGAGACAGAATTCTTAAAGGGGTGTTTGCCCTTCACCCCAATTAATTTCTATTGGAGTTCCACATATAGCCGAGTTAGTATGCTCAACTATTTTAAGAACTCCATTAAAATAAATAAGGAAGAAAGCTGCAAGTGCCGCCCTCCTCATTCTGTAACACGGTAAGTTAATAGCTAGCTATGAACCAACCTGTTGCGCGAATGTTCCTTTATGGAACACCCCATTATGTTTACCCAAACCCTTTCTCACCTTGCGGAAGATGTATGTATATGTTTTGTTAATTTACTACATAACTTTTGTTGAACATCACTTAGTGGCTGTATGTTTAGTCTTCCCATTTTATGACCACATATATGAGCAACACAGTGGCTCAAAGATTGTTGGGATCCTAAATTCCAATCAGGAAACATCTATTTAAAGTCTATGAGTCTCATACTTTATTATTATATATTTTAGCGGGCCACTGATTCCGGGGCGCTGTACATTCAAGAGGGTTACATAGTGTGGCAGAGCGACCGCTGGTAGCCGCAGGTTTCTGCCACTAGAGGGTGTGCAGCCGGAGACCTGCAAACAACACGCCACCAAGGGTACCTGGCCTTGGTGAGATAGGAGCCAGCCATATGTATTGTCAGCCACACTAAGTGGTTGGCAACTGTGTATAATTAGTTTGGCTTTTCAGCCTGGTTGGCTCCTATTGGGAGTAGACAATGTGTTGGATGGGCGTCTACTCCCTGTGTTCCAGACCAGGTCTTGAACACATCTCTTGAGGCCTATAAAAGACTGGGACTACAGATGTTCAGGAGGTGTGGTCTGCTTCCTGGCAGTGTGGAGCAGCAGAGGAGCTGACAAGAAGCTCTGGCCCCCAGAGGGTTTGGAGAAGCCAGAACCCAGCTGGAAGCTGGGTAAAAGTGTGTTGTGGTACTCGGTGACAGGCCGTGACCAGGGATAGACAGGGACTGCATATGTGTATTTAGTGGCCAGAAGGCCTGAGGTTTTCTGTTTATGATTTATGTTTTGTATTCTATGCCTGAATAAAAGCTGAGAGCCAAGTACTCCCAGGACGGTCCAAATTGGTGTCCGAACGCATGTGAGGCGTTACAATACATAACATAAGTCAATGTATAAAAGCTATCTAGGTGTAAGGCTTCTTTTTGTTGCTCCCCTTTCATTTTATATAGTGCTCTGAAAAATAAAAGCTGAGCTCTGATTGGCTGCTATGGGTTCTCATTGGTTGCTATGGGCAACGCAGAAAGTCTTACAGCTAGACACTTTTCATTCATAAGGCCCTATATTTTCTCCCTCTATCTGCTAGGGTTTCCTTTGGGTGCTGCAGTTTGTTGGTAGGTTAATGTTGAATTTACACTGTCTTTAATGAAAACCCCAAAGGAGGAAAGGACCAAAGTGAGTGATGACATTTGGTGTACAGCGCAGCAGAATGTATATCAGCAATGTATATTTAAATAAGAGAAAATAGAAATATAGATGCTGTGCTATTATTTATGTAATGGAGCAAATCGCTGTAGATAACACTGCATATAAAATTTTGAAAGGAACCTGTCACTTTAAAAATACCGTAAACAGCAAATTTTAACCTTTGTAATTTATACAATAGAATCAGATATGCTTCCAAATCTGAAAATGGAAGGTCTGCAAGGTATGGTCTCTCACAAGATCAGCATGGACAAAACTTAAAGGGGTATTCTCGGTTCAAAGTCAACAGACAACCCTGGCACACAGACTCCACCAAACAGCTGAGGCGAGCTTTCAGAATTGCTGAATGCTGCTGGAAGAAAACCTGCTCCACCGACCTTGCCTCATACAAACAATCACTACACACATTTAAATCTGCACTCCCAACTGCCAAACAGGATTACTTCACCTCTGTCATATCCTCCCTGTCTCACAACCACAGACAACTCTTTAACATCTGCAACTCTCCTCCGGCCCCCAGCACCCCTTCCCCATCTCTCCTCTCAGCAACTTTTTGGGCCACTCACTTCCAAAATAAGTTATCCATCAACAAGGCTTTACCCGCGTCCCCTCCCCAAACCCTCTATTCCTGCGTATCCCCGCCCCACTCCTTTACTGGACGTCCCCACCGCCCTTACACCTAAAATCACTATTCCCCAAACTTGCTTCTTCTGTCCCCTTTGAAACTTTCCCCCTCTATGCCAAATCCAACCGCATACCTTAGTCTTGCCCACTGCCATCCCCCCTTTTATCCCTGCCTTTGTGTGTTATCATCCCACCCTCCCCTTTCCTTAAACCCTATCATTGACCTCTGGTACCTTTACTTTTCTCTTAGTGGATGCAATTTCACTAAGAAATTCATTTTAGTAAGGATCTTTTAAGGTCTTACAATCTTTGCTCTAATTTTATTGGCTGTCACACTGAGCTGTTGTCTCTTGTTGGGGCTTATGATTAAATAATGTGCTCTTCTGCAATTGTAAATGTATGTTTTCTGAATGTATTTTGTACATACTCTTGTAGTGACGACCAAGGCTTGGTCCCCATCGTGGCTTTCATTTAAAACTAAAGCATTTCAGCTAAACCGGATTTGTACCTAAATGCATGACTCCCAATATTAAAATCCCTCTTTATGGGTGACTTCAAGCCCTTCTCCAACATAGCCAGAAATGTCCACTGAAACATCCCATTGGAGCACCTCTGCATAACTGCACCCCCATGGTGGTCTATTCACCGGACAATTCTTGAATAATGAGAAGGCTAGTAGGCATAGCTCAGTGGATCCTGACAGACCTCAGTTATCTATTATAGGGCCTATCAACTCTCTATAGGAGTTTTGAAAGAGTCTATGGCAAGAACTGCACAGTATGTGCCATTATTGCCATTATAAATATTTAAAACCCGAGGGGGGCCATGGAACGTACAGAGCCTTATTGAAACCTCATAGTTAGAGATGGGCGAATCGATTCTAACGAAGTGGAATTCGTTTAGAATTTTCAGGAAAACTTCGGTTCGTAACGAAATGAATTTTTGGGGTGTTCGCGGGAACGAAGTGTGCTTTTCATTTGATAAAATGGCGGACACTGGCGTTACAGGGGGCAAACACTTGGGGGAAGAAGGGCATAGCCGCAGGACATGTGCAAGATAAGCCAATCAAACCCGGGGGATTCTGTGACGTCCCCGCACTATATAAGACCGAGCGCCCCGCTGGGAGCTCACCTTCTCTCACTTACTGACAGGGAAGGTGTGCTGCGGGTGATACCCTTTCTAAAGAACTGTTTTTTACACAGGATTTTTGTGGGGTGTCTCAGCTTGTCTCAGAGACGTTCTCTGAATGTTTATTTTGTTTTTTTTGGGGTATTGGATCGAAATCCAGTGGGGTTTCCACTGCAGCTCATATACATTAAATTTCCCAAAGGGGGATCAAAGCCAGTTTGTTTATTATTTAAAAAAAACAGGTTTTTAAATACAATACCACTTCATTTTTGGCTGCTCTTTTCTATTGCGAAATTTAATCCAGGGGTTAATTAAGCTTGTTTTGCTGGTGTGCTGACAAAAATAAACCCGTTTTTTAACGCCAAAATAAAATTTTTTTTTGGGTAGCCAAATTTTCACAAGAAAAAAGGTTAATTACAATTTTATTCTTGTTGTGTGGCGAGAAAATACGCCATTTAACACGCTACAAACTACTTTTTGGTGGCTAATTTCTATTGCGCAATTTACTCGGGGGGTTAAATTTAAATTTTTGTTTTTGCTGGTGGCTGACAAAAATAAACCGTCTTTTTAACCCCAAAATATATATTTTTTTTTGGTACCCAATTCCAAGAAAAGGTAATTACAATTTTATCTCTTGTTTGTGGCGTAAAAATACACCTTGTAAAAACCGTACCAAAGCTTCTAGTTTGTGGTGGCCAAATTTTCTATTGCGCAATTTACATCCAGGGGTTAATTAAAGCGTTTTTTTGCTGGTTGCTGAAAAAAATAAACCTCTTTTTCAACCCAAATATAATTTTTTTTTTGGGTACCCAAAATTCACAAGCAAAGGTTAATTAAATTTTTATCTTTTGTTGGGGTGGCGTAAAAAAATACACCATGTAACGGTAAAAAGCTACTAGTTTGTGGGGCCAATTCTTTTGCGCAATTTAATCCAGGGTTAATTAAGGTTGTTTTGCGGGTGTCTGCAAAAAAAAAACCCCGTCTTTTTCAAGCCAAAATATATTTTTTTTTTGGTACCCTAATTCACAAGCAAAGGTTAATTAAAATTTTATCTCTTGTTGTGTTGCTAGAAAATAGCCATTGTAATACGCTAAAAAGTCTATTTGTGGGGGCTCAATTCATTGGAAATTTTACATCCAGGGGTTAATTAAGCTTGTTTTGCTGCTTTGCTGACAAAAATAAACCGTTTTTTCAACCCCAAAAATAATTTTTTTGGTAGCCTAATTCAAAGCAAAAGTTAAATTTTCTTTAAAATCTCTTTGTTGGGGCGTAAAAAAATACACCATTGTAACACGCTACAAACTACTAGTTTGGGGGCTCAATTCTATTGCGAAATTTACATCCGGGGGTTTTTAAAGGGTTTTTTTTTTTGCGCTGTGCTGACAAAAATAAACCTTTTTTTTCAACACCAAAATTTAAATACATTTTTCTTGTAGAAATTCACACGAAGGTTAATTAAGCCTGTTTGTGCTTTTACTTTAGTAAAAACACAGTGCTTGTAAACGACAATACAAGTAAATTTTTCCGGGCCCATTTTGGGAACCAATTTATATCCAAGGGTTTACCAAGCTTGTTACTGGTTTTTTTGGGAGTCAAAACGGGTTATATTTACAATCAGATAGCTTCACAAACAGTGTCTTACATTTTAGAACAAACAGTATGTCAACGAGGGGGTGGGGGCTCTGCAATGCGAGGGGCAGTGGCACAAACATTTCAAAAAGGGGCCCCAGGCCAGCACGCAAGGGGACGTCGCAGCAGGGGTCACTCGGGGGGCCAAATGCCCTGTCATCTAGCGGCCTGTGTTTTTCAGCAACCCAAAGGGTTTTTGATTGGTTGACTAGGTCCCTTTTCCCTCCCAGATACATCTGAAAAACCCCACCAAGAGTCGGTGGGAACCTAAAACCAACACTTGTTGGCATGGCCCGGGGGAGGGGGGTCGCGGCCCTCACCTGTCCCCCCGCCTCTGCCCCCATCCAGTTCCCCACCGGGATCTATATGTGGTCGGGGCTCAGCGCCACATATAGCGAGGATGGAAAATTTGAGGGGGGGCGTCCAGCTACTTGGCAGCGAAGAAAGGGGCCAATTTCCCTACTTCTTGCGTAGGCGGAAAAGTATAGATGTGGAAGTCAGGAGGGTCAGTGGTGAGAGGTCACCCTCGGTTCCAAGACGGTGTGAGGGACAGTAGTGACGATGAAACAAAATAGATGAGTTAGCCGACCCACTTGGGAGCGGGTGAAGAAAGGGCTTCATCTGTCAGGAAAAGAGGGCGTCACTTGGCGTCAGGCCCGGCGCAGCAGAAGGGGGTTTGTGTGGCCTTTGATCAGCAGGGTACACAGGTAGGTCGGGAGCAAGCGGCCACGGGGTAAAAAAACCCGTTTCGCAGGCCAAGACAGTAGCGGCCAGGGGACACGGGGGCGCGGGGCAGAGTCTCGTGCGGGGTTGGCGGGAAAAATCAGCTACTCGGCGGTGGGGGCGTTTTTCTAAAACCGGAGGGGGAATAGGGGTAATTAGAATTGGGGCAGAAAGTGAACGTGGAGGGAGCAAATTGGACAAAAGGCCCTGCGTAAAAACATGCAGCGTCACCATCCGGGGGCCTGGGAAAACTGGCTCAGAGTGGGGGTCCATCCCGCCGGCAGCAAAGCAGCGGGCAGTGGCACCCATGCCATTTCAGCCCTCAAGGCTCCACCACCCTCTGCAGAAGGCACTGTTTCTCTTTGAATCCTCACCGGTCCAGATGCCTGCTCCTCGCTACTCATGGGGGCAACGTCGTTCAGGGGCGATTGTAAAGAGACAACAGTATGCGTCCCAACCCCCAAGGGCAGAGCTGACCTGCTCCTGTCCAATTGTTGGTACTGCGTCCCTCCCCTTTTAAAAAGGTGGACTCTGCACCATTCAGAGAACAATGGTTGTGCCCCAGCCGAATGGAGGGGTTCCCAAACCGTAATTTTTTTTCCCAAAAAGGCAGTACCGCACTTCATAAAAATTTTTAAACAGAAAGGGGCAGTCCTTGAGCTTATCGGTTTGTTCCCAAAGGTACACGGCAGCGCGGCGTCGGAGCTGTAACTACGGGCAGGGGCCGTTTAAAGCCCTTTACGGCCCACTGGGTGAAAATTTCTTCCGCCCGGGGCCCAACAACTGGACAGGGACGCCGCTTTCTCCTCCCGTTGCAAACTGGTCCTGCGCCAAAGTCCGCCTCCTCCTCCTCCACCACCACCACCATCTCAGCCCCCACAATACTGCTCCCTATACCCCATGTGTAGGGCACAGCGGGGTCAGTTGTTTTTAACATAGCTTGCCTCCGAACGAAGTCAACAGGGGAGGAATGCTCCCCGTCAGCAGCAAAAAATCGATGTGTGGGTTTCTCCGCGGCCAACTGCAAATCGGAAAACCCTGGTGCGGGCAATGGGAGGAAACATGGTGTCCCGCTGCACCGAGGGGGATGGCCAGCGCCCCCGCATGGGCACGTGTTCAATCTGGTTGTAAAAAAAGGGCCTGGGAAAATCTTCCCCATCTTAAACACTGAAAAAGGCCCGGGAAAATGTGAGCATTTATCCTTGACAAAAACCGGGAAACCCCCTCGAGTTGCAGCGGCAGACGGCCCCCCCCACACCTCGAAGCGATGTTTCACCCGCTGGAATTCCAGCCTGACAGTTGGGGCGACTGTATGAACAAGAAAAAACCATTAACGTTTTTGATGATCCAGGGAGAAGAAGACTCCCCGTGTAAAATTTTATGTCAGCCATGGGGCCTCATGGTGACACCCCGCCGTTTGTTTTTAGGCCATTCGAGGAGCCACGTTTTTGTCATCGCCAGGACTACGGGATGAAAAACGTCTCCACTGCTTTTGTCCTGGAAAAAGATGCTGAAAAAAATTTTCTGGGCAGGGGGGCTGGAGATGTGGCGACTACATCCGTGGGCCATGATCGGGGGACTGAAAAGGGGGAGGAGGAGGAGGAGGAATTGGGCAGAAGCTTGTTTGGTGAAATGAGTGGATTTTCTACCCAGGTGACAAGGAGGAGGAGCAAGCATGGAGGAGGTGGATGGAGATGAGGAAAACGGGGCAGATGATCCCAAACACCGTGGCAGTATACAGTGGAAATGGAGGCAGGGGGCCCCTCGGAGTCATTTGAGTGTTTCCCCAGCATGTTTTTGCCCGGCTGTGGCCGAATAGTAGCATCCGGCAGGGGATGCTTCTGGCTTCCCCCCCTATTGGACCCTCGCTACCGGTCCCAAAAAGGGAGCCTTTTCCCCGCTATTGGAAAGGAAAACAACTCAAATATAAGGGAAATCCCCCGTAACAGTTGGCCCCTGCCTATGTGCGGCATCGTCCCTCCTTGACAGGTCTGACCGGGGGGGTTCCCCACGCTCACGTTTTACTGCCCCGGTGCTGGGGGGGAAAGGGGGGGGGGTAGGAGCAGTCCAGCTCCATCACATAAACCCAAAATCTGGAGTCACAATGAGCAGCTTCCTTACCCCCCTAGTGGGAGGACAGTCACCCGCAGCAGCAGCGCAGGGCATGGAGCATTCCCCAACAACAGGTTTGTGGCCCACTTACAGACTTGACCCCAGTTTTGAAGATCCGCGGATACTGGGCAGCCAATGGATGTGTGGCCGCAACTTGCCCCAGTTTGCGTGGGAACTGTCCCGCCCCCAGTTTTGTGGCTCAGAGCGGGTGTTTTATGGGCGGGGGCCCTCGTTCCCCGGAGAACCCCCTTGTCCCCCGGGAAATGTTGAAGACTGACCCTTTTTCAAGATGAATCAGGGTGGTGGCCAGGATTTCCCCCACCAATGCCTTAGGCTTTGTCTGGGTTCAACACCTGCCTCGCCCTATTCTGATGCCGCCACCCCCCCCGATGCCACACATCTGCTGATATTTCTCCTCTGCCTACCCCGTCTTTACCAGGGACTGGGATTTCCACCCACCTCAACACTCTGATTTTGCCCCTCTATGTGCTCATGCTCGCTGGTTGTGTTTTCCCCTGACATCCACACGTTCATTGGCCATTGCGGCTGGTACGTTTTGCCACCTCCAGAATGTATTGTGCCCCTCTCTGACCTCTTTCTGTTGTCCCTTTTCCCCCCACTCTCTGATTGTGCCATGCCTGACCTCGCTGCGCGCCGTGACCTCCCCTCTCATATTGTGCCCCTCTTGGCCCAAAACTATTTTTCCCCCCAGAAAGTCATTGTGCCATTTGAATCATGCTGCTGCTGTGACCCTGTCGTGCCCCCACACTGGTCTTGTGCCCCTGTCTGCCTCATGCTGCTGCCGTGCTGCTGCCGTGCCCTCCACCTGTGGCCTCTCCTGTTTTTTTTTTCCCCTCCAGAATTTGTCATTGTGCCATGTCTGACCCCCATGTGCTGTGTGGTGCTGCGTGCCCACACGTGTCATTGTGCCCCTGTCTGAACCTTTGCTGCTGCTGTTTTCTCCTGCCGTGCCCCCCACCTGTGTCATTGTACCACTTTTGGCCCACTCCTTTTTTTTCCAGCTCCGATTTGTCATTGTGCCACTGCCTGACCTCATGCGCTGCCACCTGACCTCCCCCCTGTGTCATTGTGCCACTTGGCTGGAATTTTTGCCATTCCAGAATGTATTGTGCCCCTGTCTGACCTCATGCTGCGTGGCTGCCCCCCGTCACCCCCACACTTGTCACTAATGTTCCACCCGACTTCGTTTGTTTTTTTTCAGCTTTTTCGCCAGACTTTTTCTGGCTTCGTTCCTGCTTCAGTTTTTTTGTCAGTTTTTCCCCCATAAGTGCCCCGGGCATTTTATGTGGGAAACGATTCTAGAGCGGCGGCTATGTGCTGTCATACTAAAAACACAAATTGTATGAAACCCCAAAAACCCAAACTCCCTCTGCATTTTAAGCATGGCCAACGTTTCAGCACCCGAGGCTTGGGAGCCTGGAAATATGTTTTTTAACGTGATTGTCCAAGTAATTCGGAACCAAAAATTTTTTCGAAAATTCGGCGAAATGACCAACCGAATTTTTGAGAAATTCGCCCCTCCTTTTTCTCTTTTTTTCAGAAAAAAAGGTACGCCTAAGTGTTAAAACCATATAAAGTTTTAACCCCCAATCAAATTTCATTTTTTTTTGCATCAACAGCTTTAACTTCTAAATTTTTTATGCTAATGAAGTGATTTTTACTTAATCTTCCGCATTTTTCTTTTTTGAAATATATAGGCTACTGGTCTATGTCCATATGAGTCTCCTCCAACCTGTTTGTAAACTACTGTCCATTCATATATAACATATAGACCACCATGAACGATATCCTCTTTTTCTTTTCACATTTATTTTTAAACTCGTGTGTTGTACAAAATTTTTAAAACACTTCTTCCATCTTATTTTAACAAGAAGACATAAAAAAAAACAGTCACTTGATATAGCGTAAAATTTTCAAATTTGTAGGTAAATTTCCCTTTCTATCCTGTTTTCATCCATGGTGATAGCTAGGGGCAGTTGGCAAACCCCGGCCCCCGCCCACCAAGTGCAAAATTTTTGAGCGTTTAAAAAATCTTTGTCAAGCATGGGGTTTTGTATTGTTTTACCTTTTTTAACTGCAAAATTTTAACCCTTTATTTATACCTTACTATTTCTATTAAAAAAAATCCTTAAAATTAAGATCTTTGTTTAATCCCTTAAGGCTTTTATACTCAAGTAATTTAAAATTTAAAAGGAAAAAAAAAAGAGGATATCGTTTTTTGGTGGCCTATCCTTTTTTTAAACCTTGTTTAATCCCGGGGTTTAAATTCCGGGGTATTAAATTTATTTTTCTGTTTTTACATAGAAAAATTTGGGCCCTTTCTTTGAAAAAATGGACCAGATTTTAAACCAAGGGGCAAAAATTTTACCGTTTCAGGTACCTTTTTTTGCTTTGGGGTTTTTAAAAACCGGAGGCCCAAAAAAGGGGAAAGGGGGTTTGGGGCAACTCATTTAAAAAGGTGGGGGGAGGAAGGAAGGAAAAAGTTTTAGTGAAAATGGCAGGGCCGTAAGATTTGCGACACAGCAGGGAAAGGGGCAGGAAGGTCGAGATTGTTGTTAAAATCATAATCCCTTCCAAAGGGAAATAATGGAGAGTGAAATCAACAGGCAGTCTGGTAGGTGCGATAGTCTGTGCAGTTAAATGAAGTTATTTTGGGATCTTTTATTTGCAACTTTTTTAACCACGCTGGGGCACATTTATTAAGGCACCTGTGGCAGAATACTGGTGCAATTTGCACAAAAATAATGTTGTATATGCTTTACACCACAATTATCATGTTTCAGGCAGTTTCTAGACACTTCTGTGCCTTACCTGGCAACAGGGGATTGTCCTAAATAAAATGGGTGTGGCTTTCCAGAAAAGGGGCTTAATTTACTATGTGATGCCATACAAAAAGAATGCACCAAAATTTTGCTGCAATTAGTGGCAGACAGCCAACTAATGGAAGGTGTAAAGTTAGACTAGACAGTTCTAACATTTTGCAAATTTATCAACACTGTAATGCATGTGACGCATTGTAAGACTGTCTAGTCTATTTTTACACTAAATGTAAGATGTTATTGCTAAATCTGCCCCCTGTATTGCTACAATTATTTCTGTATCTGTTATTTGCAGTTTTGCTTCTGTTATGATCAGTTTTACACGTTATCCTCTTTTTTTCTAACATTTATTTTGGTGCATAACATGACTCAAGGAACTTCAGCTGTTTTTGCCATCTTAGCTCTGTTCAGATCCGTGTTGGGGGCTCCAGTGCTCTTCTCAAAAAGGTGGTCAGTATACCTGGTATATAAAATGTAATCTATAGCAGTACTTACTTTTACATTGACCCACTGGAGGCACATCTTTCCACTCGCCATCCTTACAAACTTTCCTAATCGTTCCAAGGCGACTGAATCCTGGTCGACACTGGTAATTTGCTTTTTCACCTGGTGGGTATGATTCATCATCCCAGTCATCTAGCAGTGCTGCTTCTTTCAGTCTCGGAGGCTTCGGACATGGAGCTAAATAGAGATAAAAAAAAATTAAGGAAAAATATTGTCTGTTCCGATCAATGTTGCTTTTTATAAAGCCTACTGGGGAACCCTATGTACCTACCTATCGGGGGCCCTATATAACTAACTACTAAGGGGGTATAGGTACCTATCTACTACCTACTGGGGGGCTATTTACCTACCTACCATAAGGCTTTGCACCTACCTTCTTAATGGGTGGTCTAGGAGTGGTACCTGTATATATATATATATATATATATATATATATATATATATATATATATATATATATATATATATAGGAAAAGGCAGCACTACTGCTAGAGAAAATGTATAGTCGGATGCAGGCAGAAATGCCCATGTCACGGGCCAAACTAGTAAAAAAAGGAAAATCCGCTGCACTCACAGGATTTGAAAATCAAGAGTTGTTCTTTATTCCATGTCAGGCGACGTTTCAGCTCACAAAAGAGCCTTTCTCAAGGTGAGAATATATATAATATGTGTGTGTATATACTCCTTCTTACCTATGTAATGAGATGCCTAGACAACAACGTTACTGTGGGGCCTTTATACCTATCTACCTACTGGGGAGCCTGTATACCTATCTATATAGTTATCGGAGGGCCTTTATACCTATCTATGTTGTGGCAGGCTTATATGCCTAATTAATAAGGGGCCTTTATATCAAGCTACTTATTTGAGGGCATATATACTTGCCTATTTACTGGGTGGCTATATACCTAACTAACTATTGGGGGGCTATATACATACCTTCCTATTGGGGGCCTATATACCTACCTTAATGCAGGGATTATATGCCTCCCCACCTACTTAAGGAGAGCTATATACCTATGTGCCTAATTGGGGTATAACTATATGCCTACTTATTTTGGGGGTTGTGTAGCTACTCTGTCGGGACATAAAACACGACTAAAACAAAATGCACAACTGGGAGACCCATAGGTTCCCATGGGTGCTTTTCCTGTTAGGGGTACAAGGGGGGTTGTTATTATCATTATTATTTGTGGTGCTATGAATGGGTCATTTTTGCAGAGGTGGGAATAGGAAAGGAAGTGATGGAAAAGTGAGTAAAATGTTTGTGTGGTAAATTCTGCATGGACAAGTTGTGACCAAGAGAAGTTGTCATGCATTTTAGATGGAGAAGAAAATGGAAAATATCAACTCATCACAGATGTCTCCTTTGAGTCCCTGCATTTCAGAGATTATTTTGCTTCTGTGCTGGATCAGTGCTGTATTCACTGTCATGTGCTGGTGACCACTGATGATCTGTGACTGCTGGTGATCTGACCACTATGTGATCTGTGTATGATTAGGGATTTGTCTCCATCACTTTTACTTTCTTGCTTGTGGTTATAGTGCTGTTTAGTTCAGAAAGTGGCTATGTGCATTACTATTGTAAAACATGGAGGTAGATAATGTATGTGGGCTGATTGGGGTTTTGTGTCAGGGCTGCGTTTTAGTCCCAGTCCTTGTTATGGCACAACCCTTGATTTGCTTTCTTGTAGAGATATTGCATAGTTGTTTGAAGGGTGTGCATTGTGTAAAGGGGAATGTCACTTGTAAAGCGGGTTGTATTATGTAAATATGTATATTATATGTGAAATATTAAAAGTCCTAAAAACTGCCTTTTACCAAGTTTAAGATAAAATAGAAATATAACAAAATTAAACATAATTAACATCCCCACAGCCATAAAATTCTGATCTATTAAAATATCAACTAATTTATCTTTAATTTTACAAAACATGTGGGTGATGTTTCTTAAATTTCACAACAAAGTCACCATATCTTATATCATGGAAGGACTTTAGTTGATTAATTTTACCACCCTCTGTTTTTAGTAAAATTAAAATTGATGTAAAAATCTCATGTTGCATAACAAAATAATATTATCAAATAACATTGATAATAAATAAGTATAAACAAGCATTTTATTAATCAACACACTTTTCAGGTAAAGCTCAGGCACAGACACAAGATGGCAGCATATAACCACATATAAACCCACTCCCACTATGCAGCACTTTCAATTTATTTTTGTATTAACTTATTCAACAGGTTAAAAAAAAAGAGAGATCAACGTGAATCCACCAAGGTGATTGCTGAAGATTTCAGGACCAGGTGAGACATTATGGATTTAATCAACAAGCTGCAGACTTTTTCCGCATGGAAATTGACCTGTGATGTGAAATTTAAAGTCCACAACATGTGAAATTTCTGTTGCAGATTTTACCACAGATTTCAGCCCTTAAAATGTAGCAGGAATAAAATTCACAGTGAAAATGGTGCAAAATATGCATGTGACAAATTATGTTTTCATCAACAGTGAAAGAAAATCCACAACAAATTCACCCACAAATGCATGGGATCATAATGACATGTATTACAATATAAAAACAATACTTAAAGGGGTTGTCTCACTACAAGGATTACTTTTTATGTTAAAGATCTTACAAAAACAAGTCACTTTGCAATATTTGTCCATTAACAGTGTCCTACCTATTCTGAGCTATCCCCTCTTGTATGAGCTGCATCAGCTCCTCAGGTCACTATAGCTACAGACCTGTTTGATCTCTCCTGATAGGCTGTCAACACTGGTTGCTATAGCTACAGACATGGCTTCTACTGCAGCCTTGTAGAAGCCAGTAAGCACGCCTCTGAATTCAAAGTGAAACCAAGAAAACAGGAGTGAGGTTAGATGAATCAATGTAGTGAGACAACCCCTTTAAAGATCCAGAAAATAAAACAACTTTGCACCTGTAGTGACTTTACATCATTAAAAAGGTTTTCTCATTACAGGCTTTAGTGGGCATCTTAAGCTTTCTCTCTTTCTTACAGCTTCAAATAAATGTCTACAGCAATACAGATGTTCTGGTTACAAGGAGCTTGTGGAGGGAGGTGACAGCTCTGTAGCCATGAGAACTGACCATTGCAGGAGGTCTGCAGAACTGTGACATCC
The DNA here is from genome assembly GCA_025379985.1 of Phyllomedusa bahiana. Taxonomy (NCBI): domain Eukaryota; kingdom Metazoa; phylum Chordata; class Amphibia; order Anura; family Hylidae; genus Phyllomedusa; species Phyllomedusa bahiana. Next base: position 24,815 of record JAODAL010017553.1, read on the forward strand.
TCTCGGCTGTGTTATATGGGGGGATAGTGAATCTAGCAGCTAGAGACTAAGTAATTGCCAATATCCTTCACATAAAGCTATCACTAGTAGAAGGGGTATAGAGAGGAGCTCATGCAGCCATTATTACACAGCTCAGGGTGCAGTGAAAGACAATGAGAACACAGATAGCAGCCATTTTCACTTTAATTTTACACAGCTCATAGGGAAGAGAATACAGGCAGCCAATCACAGCACAGGGGGCATCTCCATCCAGGGGTTGTGTCCCAATAAGGCTGAATGAAATATCAGGCATCCAATTACAGCAAAGGGGGCGTGGCCAACCACTTGCTGCAGAAATAGCTCAAGACACGCACAGATTAGCTAATATCTGCTATACTAAATTATTTAGGTAATACAAACCAATTACAAAAGTGCTTATTTTTACTGTCCCTATAATTACAGATATGATCTTTGTACAGAGAAAATCCGTTTAAGTGTGAAGGAGGGTGAAATTGTGGTAACCAGCAAACTGCAAGAAACTGACAGGGACTGTGCAGGATCCCACTTTAAGGGACACTACCATCAGAATTGTACTTTTCACATACTGAAAATATGCGACTATTATATGGATTTTTTTTTTATTTGTTAGTTGTTGTTTTAATATCATCATGTACCCATATGTACATGACTTCTTGGCTTGTGACTCTGACTTCCCCTCTGTGAGCTATGATAGTACAGCAGTGCTTGACAGTTCTTCTTCTAGGCCAAATATGGACCAGATAGGTGTGAAGAAAGGTGGAAACCCCCAGTACAAAAAATGTGACCAGGTTGAAGGTGATTCATTTTGTTCACATAAGATGTCCAGATTCTGACTACATGTACTGTGTTGGGGAGCAGTGACAACATTTGAGAATTCCTGGACTGTGTGTGACAAGCAGCTACTGGCACAACAACATATTTCTCAAATGTTCTGGAACATCTAGGTCACTTCTGGAAGAATGGGAGTTGTCCTGGACTCCTAGAAGAGATTTGTCAAATCTCAAGAGTGCTGTACATTTGTGACAGTCACATGGTGCTGGTTCAGAAGCTGTGAGCACACCATCCACAGCAAGAGTCAGGCCAGGTTCTTTAAGGGGTTTTCTCACCGTGCTGTTTCACAAAGTCACATAAAGCTTCAGGCTCACACTGCCTGATCAGTGATTAACATATTTAACTCCTCTATAACTAGCTCAGTATCATAGTGACATAGGTGCAGGAGATTTACTATGTAGTAAACAAGCCTACAGAGCTCGAAGGAGTGAAAACAAGTACTTATCAAAGGTAAACAATCTAATTTTGTTAGATATAAAGACTCTGCACCATCCAACCATGATTATGTCCTTCCCTGCTCTCTATCTAATTAGGAAAGGAGGTATGGACAGTAACCCAGAGATACTTGTGTCCACTCAGAGCAGATAACATTTCTCTTATCCCCTGACCAGGGCAATATCAAAAGAGCAATGTATTTAGTAAATGTCTTCATTTACCATTCCCTACATGTTAAAAGCTAATAATTGTAGTCAGAAAATCCCTTTAACCTCTTCCCAACATTGGAAGTATGCATACGTCCTAGCGGGAAGTGCGTTCCCGCAAATGGATGTATGCATACTTCCTGGCGATCGTGCGGGCTCACAGGCAAGCCCCGCACGATCGCAACATGGGAACACCGGTATATAACTGCTGGCCTCATGCCACATCACCCGCGGCCGGAGTGAGTTTAACGCTTCATTATCGCAATCTGTCATGTTTGCGATAATGAAACCGCAGGAAGGAGGAGTGAGCTCCTTCTGCCTACAATCGGCGCAATAACGGCTCTCTGCGCCGCTACTGATCTTCTTACCCGACTCCCCGGATGCTGTCTGACTGCATCCAGGTAGTCTGGTGACGTCACCATGCATTGTGGGCATGGTGATTGGCAGTTACCATGGCGACCAGTACACAGCAGTAATGCTGTGTACAGGTCTACCATTGTAACAGCAATCTAACGATTGTTGTTACAAATCCCCACTGGGGAAATGTGAAAAAATTAAAAAAAAAATTAAAAAAGTAAAACACAAACACAAAAAATAAAATAAAAAACATGTACATCGCCCTTTACCCCTTTACAAACGGCAATTGCCCCAAAAAAGATCAAAAATAAATAAAGTACTCATATTTGGTATCGCCGTGTGTGTAACGACCCACCCTATAAATCTGTCATGTTAATAAACCCATAAGGTGAACACTGATAAAAAAAAAAAGTCACAGAATTGAGATTTTTGTTCATCCCACAGCACATAAAATGGAATAAAAAGCGATCAAAAACTCATATAAACGCCAAATTTGGACCAATTAAAACGTCAGTTAATCCCGCAAAAAAAAGTCCTTACACAGAAATATATTTCTGTATACAGAAAAATAAAAAAGTTAGCGATGAAGAAGACAGCGATGCATAAATATTGTTTTACACAATAAAACACTCTTTTTTTTTTAAAGTGCTTCAAAATAAAAAAAATATATATAAATTGGATATCGCCGTAATCGACCTAGAGAGTAAAGCTGACTGGTCATGGATACTGCATGATGAGCTCTGTTAAAAATAAAAATGAAAAACACTACTAGGATTGCAATATTTTCTTCACCCTGCATTCCAAAAAACGGATTTAAAACTGATCAAAAACTCTTGTCCCCCCAAAAAAGATACCAATAAAAACGTCAACGCATCCCATAAAAAACAAGCCCCTACACAGCTCCGTACGTAGAAAAATAAAAAGTTATGGCTCTCAGACTATGGCGATGTAAAAATGTGTTTTCTTTTTTGAATAAAAGTGTTTTTATTGTGTAAAAGCAGTAAAACAAAAAAAATATGCAAAAATTTGGTATCGCTGTAATCGTATCAACCTGCTGAGTAAAACTAGCATGTCATTTATACTGCACGGTGACCACAGTAAAAAATAAAAATAAAAAACACTGCTAGGATTGCTGTGTTTTGTTCAAAATGCCTCACAAAAACCTTGATAAAAAAGCATCATATGCACCCCATACTGGTACCAATAAAAACATCAACTCATCCCGCAAAAAACAAGCCCATAATCAGGTCCATATACAGAAAAATGAAAAAGTTATGGCTATCAGAATAGGACAACATAAAAACACAATTTTTATAGACCTATTTATATTGTGTAAAAGTAATAAAACATAAAAAACTATATAAAATTTCTATCATTGCAATTGTACCGACCCACATAAAGTAAAGTTATTCATTCATTTACACTGCACGGTGAAAACTGTAAAATTGAAGCACAAAAAACAATGGCGGAACCCAGGCTTTGGCTACTTTATATTGCTATGGGCAAAACATCACTGTAGTCTACATCATTACATTATCACTATGGACATAATGTTATGGTGGTCTTGTAAGCACCTTGTAGCCGCACTGAATCTAGGAACAAGGAAAGGAAAATTCAAAAAGTGCATAAGTGTGAGTCCCACTCGACCATCGTGCCTTAATGTCCATTTCACAGATAAGAAGATACAAGTATTCTTAATGGCAAATTGTATGTAGCAGGGGGATCAGCATTGCTCTTGGGAGGCCTTACATATACTAAAAGATCATTGTGACCTTATTACTTCCTACTTTAAAATCTAGGCAAAAGCTACAGATTCTCCTTTTGGTCCAGCTTGTTTAGCTCATCTTTCCTCCCGATATATAATTAAGACCGATATGAAGACAGTTGTAAGTTGTAGCCGAAGACTGAGCTTGCCATGATAATGGAGCATATACCAAATGCAAAGAAATGATCAATATGCTTTTATGTTATACTCTTTCCTATGATCACTTCCAGCCGCTCTATTCACTGCTGATATAACATTATTAACTTTTTCAAGGGATTATTATACTTGGTTGACTAGTATTAATATATAAATTTAGGGCATTCCTATTTTTACTCATGTCCCTTGAAGAAGTCCAAACATGAAACGTGCTTCGGGACTTCTGATCTACAGTGGTGGTTTTCAGGTGTAATTACTCTGTTACACTGTGTGTTTTTTTTTTTTAATGTCACTATCTTCAAAAATGCTTTTGTAACCTTTTGGTGTTTTATATAATGTTTAATATTTGTTTAGATTTTAATTTTTGCAGTACGGCGTACAGTAGTTTATTTTGCACAGTTTGCACTCTACTTTTATCTTTCATTAGTCACTAGCATATAAATGATTGATGTATTAGATTGGTAGTGATAGGATTTCAATAATATACCCTATTAATTTTGTAGTCCCTCGGAGATTATGTATTATGCACTTGCGTATTGATTTATCTGTTATTCTAGTGGTACCATAATAAAGTGATGTATTGATTGGCTTTTGGGTATGTTCACACGATGTACTGCGGCATGTACAGTACATGCCGCAGTACATCGTGTGTTTCGGGAGCTCACGCTGATCAGCGTGTACTCCTGAGGCGCGCGGGGCGCTCCCATACACATGCATTACTCGCAGCGCGTAATCTCCGTAAGTAATTGACATGTCACTTATCTTCCCGCGCATACAATACGATCGTATTGTATGACCGGAGGGACGAGGCGTTATCCATATTTCCCTATGAGAGCTATGGATTACCCTAATTATGGGGCACATTTCCCCATGTATTAAGCACAGTACTCCACGAAATACGTGGCGAAATGCGCTCCAAAATAAGCCGTGTGAACATACCTTTACACTATGCTCCCTAAACATGACTAACCACTGTTCCCTTTTAAAAATTATGTGGTTTATGTCGTTTTATTATTGTCTGTAATTTGTATTATGAATTTATAAAGTGTTTGCTTGAATTGATAAGTGTTTGGTTGAATGATACCAATAAAAGATAGAAGCAAGTAAAGCACCATTTAGGCTGGGTTCCCGCGGCTTATTTGCGGGGCGTAATTACGCCCCGCAATTACGGCGTGTGGACGGGGGTGGGGCGGGAGCGGGGGGGCGGCACCTCGCCGGCCCATAGACTTGCATGACCAGCGGTGCGTATACGCCGCTAGTAATTCACATGTCACTTATCTCCCCCCGCAGCATATTGTCTGAGCGGGCAGAGGAGACGTAATCAATAGTTCTCTATGAGAACTGTGGATTACCGTAATGACTGGGACATATTCCAGCCGTAATTCGCACACTCCGGCGCGTAATTACGGACCAAAATACGTCCCATTTTAAGCCGTGTGAACATAGCCTTATTATTAAGAAGAAATAGAAAGGGTAAGTAAAGAACTTACATGCTTACCATATTCTGTGGTGCACAAATCTCTGCTATATGATAGGGATACTTCTTCTTTTTTCACCCTACTACACAGTATTGGTTATAGGTGAAACAGAGTTGTTGTTTGTTTTTTGTGGTCAAAGTAGTGACACAAGGGTACTGTCCTTTGTTGAAAATTGGATTTTTAATACATTTTTTAAACGTTAAGTTTTAGGAAATTTTTTCTTTCAGTGATTAATTTTTGATTTTTTACTTTCCCTGGATATAAAACACATATGTATATTTTTGATTTAATTTATGTGAAAAGTATTCCCAGCCGTTCAATAACCATAATCAGATATAATATACTTTAAATGTTAATTCTCTGCTATAGGGTGTTTACACTCCAAAGCATTAATGGATATTTTGGCTCTGGAATCTGTAATTCATCTGCATTAACATGAATCACTGTTTGTCATTAATAGTGAACTCTCAAACATTGAAGTATGAACAGAAGCCACTGAAGCATGATATAATTGATGATTATAACACTGAATTACAGCAGAACTTTTATTGAGGAATAATGACCCAGTTACATTAATGTGAAGATCTTCTGCTTATCATATTCACACTTACTTTGAACCTTAAAAGTAATTAAAAATAAAAACAATATCAGACTAATTTAGAAATCTGTGGTTTATTAAGATTTTTAGAAGTCTGGCTTATTTTTATGTGTACTTATGTACACAGCCCTGTACCCAGCACAGCTCCTGCAAGCACTGCATGGCGGGGGAAACCTCTGCTCCCCGGTGCTTTAACCCTTTGCCGCAGTTCGTCACCGCAGCGCAATCAAAGGGTTTCCCTGCTCTGTCGGGTGATCGGGACACCCGGTGACCTGACAATGGCAATTATATGCAAGTACAAACAAGATGGGAATGTCAAGCCATCATACCGCTCAGGAAGGGGATGGGTACTGTGTCTCAGAGATGACCTTGTGTAGATGCTGATGGAAGCTGGTAAGATTGTGTCACTATCCATAGTGAAACGTGTACTGTATCAACATTGGCTGCCAGGAAGAAGCCATAACTCCCAAAGAAATATATAAAAGCCAGATTAATATTTGCACATGCACACAGGAACAAAGACCTAAATTTTTGGAGACATGTCCCGTGATCTGACAAAATTATTTGGCCATAATGACCATCATTGTGTTTGAAGGAAAAAGGGAGAAGCATGGAAGCCTAAGAACCCCATCGCAACTGTGAAACATGGGGGTGGCAGCATCATGTGGTGGGGTTATTTTGCTGCAGGAGGGACTGGTGCACTTCAAAAAATAGATGGTAGGAGGAAAGAATTGGTTTAAGGATAACCAAGTCAATGTTTTGGCGTGACCATCACAAAGCCCTGATCTCAATCCTATTGAAAAGTTATGAGCAAAGCTGAAAAGGCAGGTGCGAGCAAGGCGACATACAAACATGGCTCAGTTACAACAGTTTTGTCAGGAGGAATGGGCCAGAATTCTTACCAACTATTGTGAGAAGCTTGTGGAAGGACATACCAAACGTTTGACCCAAGTGATATAGTTTAAGGGCAATGCTACCAAATACTAATTAAATGTATGTGAACTTTTGACTTTGCAGAGAGTCATAAAAAAAGCCTTAAAAAATCTCCCTCTCTCTCATTATTCTGGCATTTGGCAAATATAAATAATTCTGTAATTGGCCTAAAACGGGGAAGGTTTATTCTGATTTCATGTCAGATAGAGAAAAACATGCAGATGGGGCTTTTTATATAGTGTATGTAAACTTCTGGTTTCAATTGTGTGTCATCACATTGCCCACGACAGGACACCCTTTTGACAACTTAATTGTTTGCACATCCTAAGAACAAACAAACAGTAAAATAAGCAGCCTTGATCCATGGATCCAGGTCATGGGCGCTGGATCCCTGGAACATACATTTACCACCATCACCACCATCCCCTATACCAGGCATCCTCAAACTGCGGCCCTCCAGCTGTTGGGAAACTACAACTTCCATCATTCCCACTGTTATAGATTATGTAAATGCATGATGAGTTGTAGTTTCCCAACAGTTGGAGGGCCGCAGTTTGAGGATGCCTGCCCTATACTATGAAACTGCCCAGTGTGCCCAATGGATAAAATAGTCCAGCATGTGGCCCAGATGTATGAAAAGTGTCTTTGCGGAAAATATCTTAGTTAGTACTTTGCCCAAGCGGAGTTGATACTTATGTTTGAAAGTGTCTCACAGCAGTTTATAAATGTGTCACATCATAAGACAAACTGCTGTGTGCCAAGAAAGTGTCTTAATCTCGCCTCTTTGAAAGTGGCATAAATAACAAAGCATGAACAGCGATCATTTTTGGCATGAGAACTACATACTAAATGTGTCTCATTGTACAAATTGGCATAGACGCCCACTGATAAAAGTGTCAGTCTTTTCGGATGGATTCATTCTTTTTGGTGCAAATGCTTTAGGAATATATTTCATACATCTGGGCCAGCATGCCCTTGGTATAGAGTTTTTTTTTCTTATTTTTTTGCCCACAGGCTTCTCTCCAGGATTTTAAAAACACCATACAAATTTAGGAAATGAAACTAAATGAAATACAGTATATTACCAAAATTGTAAAAACATCATAGAAAAGATAGATTTGCACCAAACACTGACCTGAATGCTCCCACTTGAATGAGGACTAGGGATAAAATCACTACTATCATTCTCATGACATTTTGGATGTGACCATGTGTTATTTTATTTTATAGTCTATTGAGAATTTTGGAGAATACTACCTATATGCAATGCATTTTGGTTTATAGTATTTTTAGGGTTAGTGACATATTATTCAAAATGCAGTATGCTCTGGGTATGCCTTTTTATTCTGGATTATTATGATTTTTTTTACAGGTTTCCATTAAGGGCCGCATGTATGAAAACTGTCTAGGTCTAAGATTTTCTTTGTTGCCCATAGCAACCAATCAGAACTCCCCTTTCATATTTTTCATAGGACTATATGAAATGAAAGGAAAGCTCTAATTGGTTGCTATGGGAAATAATGAAAGTCTTACATCTAGTTTTCAGACATGAGGCTCTAAATCTTCAGAAAAAAATGTATGTTTCAAATGTCACAAAAGAAAAATTGCCACCAAAAATGCAGGAAAAACAGACTTGAACATAGTGTTTTTTTTTTTTTTAGAAAAATTGGAAAAGACTTAAAAACAATGTTTATAAAGAAGACCTAGAAGTGAGATTATTAGTGATTGCTCTTCTTACACAAGACAGGGCAGCAGCAGTTTTGCAGAGGTAAATCCCTGTACTACACTTTTCTAACACTAGATGATGCTCCGAAGTACTTAACTAAACGTCCTTGAATAAAAATGCTACGTGAAAATAAAGATTGAATCTTGCAACAGGAAACCTTCGAGTTAGGGGCCAGTATTGTAATGATGCCAGTTGATACAAAACTGTAGAACTCCAGCAGTCATCTTTTTTGGGTCTGGAATATGACTACAAGTGCCCAAATCCCTCAATGATTTCAGTAAAGCTAAACTATAGACGACAAAAAGTCTCTTGAAACAGTAATATGAAGTATGTCTCCAACATAAAAATAGAAGAAACACTTAGCAATGGATGATGACCTTAGAAGATGGCAGAGCAGGTGGTGACACAATAAGGGGATGTTCACACGGCGTTTTGAGTCCATGTTTACATCCATTTTTAGATTTGTGTTTGAAACCGTGTTTCGGACCCTAAACAGACCCAAACATGCATCTAACAATATGAAGTGTGATTTACATTGCTTTCAATGTAAAACATGCATCGGCGTTCAGACAAGTAATCACCGATGCGCGTTTACTTGCATCTTTCTGGTGCGTCTTTCGGATCCATTCCAAGAATTGACATGTCAATATTTGATCCGAAAGACGCACCAGACGCCCTATTTTAAACATAGGGTGTGATCCTGCTGCAGCCAAAACGCATCCAAACACGCACCTGCATGTTGGATATGTGTTGGATGTGTTTTGGATCCGATTGACGCAGCGCTTTTGGATCCAATTTTCAGATTCAAAAACTGATCCAAAATCGGATTCAAAATGCCACGTGAACATAACCTAACAGTTAAGGACAACAACAAGAATGCTTACAAACAGACAAGGTCAGACTGGGGTCTCTGGGGTCCACCCGTGGAGTCGATTCTTAGGGCCCACAAGTAAAGTCGATTCTTAGGGCCTACCAGTGGAATCAATTCTTAAGGCCTACCAGTTTAGTTAAATCTTGGGGCCCACAGGTAAAGATAAATCTTGTAGCCCACTCAACGATTGCTGTACATGACTGCACATGATTTTTACACTTTGCCTCTTGTTGCCTGCCTTTTTTTCTTTGTGTTTCTCCCTGAAAAGCAGCCCCAGGCTTACAATGCCCAGGGGTCCAGCATGGATAGGGGCCCACCAAGCCCAGGGGACCACAGGGGTTTCCCCTATTCTCCAGTGGGCCAGTTTGAGTCTGCAAGCAGATGTTGAGCAGCAACCAAGAACTGATTCAAAATTACTTTCCCCCAATCTTTCCCTACATCTATTCCTAACATTAACATCACTGACCCTCTGTCCCTTAAAATATCTCTACAGGTATCCCTAAGCTACAGTGACCCTAACACAATCAGGAGAACCCCAAGGTCCAGACACAAACCAAGCCTGACTACACCAAGAAACAAATTAACTGGGATTCTCAAGGAATGTGGTAATTCCAAAAATACAAAGGAAAATTAATTAGAGGAGACTGAACTAACATGACTAAACAGGGGTAAAAACTAGACAAGAAACATACTAGAACTTCAAGGATAAACTCAATAATGAGGACTTACTAGACTACACTGGCGGGCTCGGGTGAATATCAGGACTTACTTAGACTCCGCTCCCTGGCGTAGCTTATACCACCGCTTGCAGTAGTCCAGATAAACCAATACTTCAGCCATTACGCTCACTATGGCCCAAACAGTCTTTATAGACTTTATTGAATTTATATGTATTTCACTTTGTGTGTTTTCACATTATATTTATTATTATTTCTATGGCCTTAAAGGAGTTGTCTCATCTCATAATTTCATATTATGCATAAATGAAATAATGCTTCTTTGCTCTGTCACTTCCTGGTCAAGCTGTCTGTGTATTCAGACTTCTCTGTTTATTATGTTTATTATGTTTATTAGTCTAGATTAGCTAAGTTACCTTCTACCAGGACAGGAGAAGCTGCAGAGCTAAAGTAAACAGTAGAAATTACTGTCTTTTGTCTGAAAGATCAGATAACAAACAAGCTCTCACTGCCTGTAGTTCTGTGCTGGCTGCAACCTTTGTGATGACGTCACTCCCGGAAGATGGGGGGGGGGGGGAGTACACAGATCGGTCACTTGGGAAACCAGACAGAGCTCAGAAGGTGATAAAATCACTTGTAGATCCTTAAAAAAAACAATGAACAAAGCAATATTTTTGGAAAACGTCTTCATTTAGTGATCCCTACATGTTGAAAGCTAATCTTTGTAGCGAGACAACCCCTTTAAGGGTTGATGTTCTGTTTGGGATGTCATCCCTTCCTACTGCAGTTGGTGGTTGGCTACACTATTGAAGCGCCGGCCTCTTGACTAGCGCATATGGCAAGTAGATAATTAGTTAGACAGCGGGCCGGCCCTTCTCTACTGTAGAAGCTCACGGCCCTCCCCGAGCAGACCACTTTGTATAGAGTGATGTTTTGTTCAGGGAGGGCAGTGAGCAGCTACAATCTGGGATCTCTGGCCAGTCAGGAGGCCGGCACTTCTACAGGTTAGCCATCCACAGACTGTAATATGAAGGGATGATATTTCAAACAGAACATCAGCATCCAAAGCCATAAAGATAATAATAAAATAGTAATAATAGTAATTAAAATAATGTCAAAAACTCGATAGGATGAGTGAAAAGTCCCAGGACACCATTTTATTTCAGAAACAAAAGGGAAAATTTCATACCTCAGAAAGTAATGGGTGAGGGGGCCGAACTTAAAGGCTATGTCTGGAACATAGCCTTAATGATTGGAAAATTTTTCCAATGGGAAGGTGGTCATGAAGCCTATCAAAGAGGACCAGAATTGTCTTAGAAATGTATTGCCGAAATCAGCTTTGCAGTATTTCTTGTGGTTCATAATGACTGAATCCAGCACCTTCAGCTCTGTGTTCAGACAACACATGGACCGTTTGAAATACTGTAGCTGTTGTTGTTGCAACTTTCTGTGTTGATAACCTTTGAACTGAAAGTGATATTACATATCGGACTGCAGTAATTGATTTGTGAGACAATTCTGGTCTTCCTTGACCACTGGATTCCCAACGGAATTAAATAAATAAATTCAGTAAAGTCTATAAAGATTGTTTAAGCCATAGTAAGCGTAATTAATTTTTTTTAAAAACCTTTCAAGCTCAATGTGGAATATCCACAAACAATCTGTCATGTTTATGCAGCATGATAATATATTGACATACTCCAGATTTTACATCTGCGCTGCAGGTCAGTTGTGTGTGTAGAAGTTTGCTGATTTTTTTTCTGCAGCGTGTGACTAAGATTAATCTCCATTCACTTTGCTGCTACTGTTATACTCTGTGGATTTCCACATGCAAATCTGCTGTGAAAAATGTGTGGCATATCCGTGAACTCACCTAGATGTGTCCTGGTAAAGCGCACTATTAACTCATAGTATTGCTTTAATACATTAATAAACACGGCAAAAACTCTATAGAGCATTCAATGTCACAGAATATTGACTCCCATGGTTATTAACTATTTCTAGATCATTATAAGATGCCACGGACTAAACAATGAGCCTCATTTACTAAAACTGTCTAACAAGACTGTCTTTGTTGCTCATAGCAACCAATCAGAGCTCAGCTTTCATTTCTTGTAATGTTCTGGAAAAATGAAAGCTGAATTCTGATTTGTTACTATGGACTCTGATTGGTTACTATGAGCTCTGATTGGTTACTATGAGCTCTGATTGGCTGCTATGGGATCTGATTGGTTACTATGAGCTCTGATTGGCTGCTATGGGCTCTGATTGGTTGCTGTGGGAAACAAAGACAGTTTTTCACTGTTAGGTTTCATACATGAAGCCCATTGTGTATATAAGGCTATGATCACACTTTTGATACATGCCCCTGATGTAAAGCACTGACTTGATGTTAACAAGGTCTCAGAGAACTCACATAGGAACCAATGCTGACTCAGCACCATGGACAGGGAACACAAGTTATTGCGTAACCCATAAGCAAATATTTGCCTGATTTGTGATTTACTATCTTGCTGCCTATTGGGAAGCATTGGTGGATTTGTTTACCTCCCAGAGAGAAGGAGATTTTGATCTCTGTAATAAAATAGAGATAAACCTTTTGCCTCAATAATATTAAAGGACATCATCTGATTTGCTTAACAAGCCCGATTCAAATCACATTCTGTCAGAAAAAATGTAAAAATTCATCCCAACAGATACAATGATTGGTCGGGACCTGGCGATCGACTTCCATAGGGCAGACATAGTCCAAATAGATTTTTCCTCATGTCAGGTTGGTTTTATTTTTTTTTTTGTTTACTTGTACCTCTAGTCTCTTAGGGTATGTTACCACTAGGGGGTTTCATCACTTGTACTCTGTTCTGCAATAGGACCATAACAGTGTGAAATAATAGCTCTCCTATTGCACTCTGCTTAAGGTTTACTGTGGTATCTAATGAGTTAAAATACCAGGATGGGAGCTATCTCTGATCCCAGCTTCTAGCGGTAGATCTCAGCTGTAACTTATAGCCGTCACCTGCCTCATAGAGAGCTCGCTCAGGGAATAAGTAAGGGGTTAATAACTGTGAGGTCACCCCTAATATGACTTTTCAAATTACTGTACACTGTCCACATTTCTCTAATCTTCTTGTCAGTTCATCTATGATTATTTACCCGTTTTCTATTGAACAGCCATGAACTCTCTCTAAATTATACTTGATATCTCTTTACTCTACTTTGTAGTTTGTCTAGTTATAGTATTATGCAAGAGACCGAGAAAGATAGAGAGAGAGAGAGAAAGAAAGAGAAATAGAGAGAGAGAAAGAGAGAAAAGAGAAAGAGATGAGAAAGAGAGAGAGAGAGAAAGAGAATAAGGAGAGAGAGAGATATGGAGAGAAAGAGAAAAAGAGAGAGAAAGAGAGAGACATGCATGCCAACCTTTTACAATTGTAATCCAATAATTTTGGCTCCTCCCCAGGAACGCTCCTGACCCAACCTGGAATGCCCTGAACCAGACCAGAAATGTCCCTGAGTTGCCCTGTTTCAGGCAGGGTTTTCAAACACTTTATCCGTTTTGCTTGCCAGTTACTGGGAGAGTTGTCAAGCACATGAGAAATATGAAACTTATAATATGACAGGAGTACATTTAAGGCGAAGAGTTTTCCAACAGTTAGAAACCCCACAGTAATAAGAAGCCAATGATAAATTTCAGTCTGCCTGTAGCCACTACAAAGGGGGGAGAATGAATATAGATTTTGTGTTAAAGGGGTTGTCTCACTACATTGTTTCATCTCACCTCAGTCTTGTTTTCTTGGTTTCAATTTGAATTCAGGGGCGTGTTTACTGGTATCTACTAGACTGCAGTAGAAGCCAGGTCTGTACCTATAGCGACCAGTGCTGGCAGCCTGTCAGGATAGATCAAACAGGTCTGTAGCTACAGTGACCTGAGGAGCTGATGCAGCCCATACAGGAGGGGATATCTCAGAATAGGTAGAACACTGTTAATGGACATATATTGCAAAGTGGCTTGTTTTCGCAAGATCTTTAACATTAAAAGCAGCAATCCTTGTAGTGAGACAACTCCCTTAAGCTCAGTAGAAGCATTATTACAGTAACTCTAAGCAGTGCACTTCCTCTGCTAGTGGCTGTTTGTTTCCTTACTACTCGTTCATTTTCCATCCAGACAGGAAATGTAAAAAGTCTACCTTTGCACCAGTTGTGTTTGCTTTTGAACGTTCAGGACAGAAAAGCATAATCTATCGTACTTTTATGTCCTCGAAAAAAACAAAAAAGCAGTAACATTGCGTCCACACTGCAAAATACAGTTCGGAATCTAGTTCAGAATAAAAACAGTATTTTATACTCGTTTCGTTTTTTGGCACTTTTTTTTACCACTGTTTTCAGATTTTTAACATTGAAATTGTACATTTTCTGATGTAAATCCAGCGGAAGAATGTACGTTTCATGTTTTTTGCAAAGCCGTGGGTTTTTAAGTTCAACATAAGAAAATCCTGTGTTGACGACATGTCTATGGGGATGGTTAACAGTCGGATTTTCACTGGTTTCAATATGTAGATGAGCTCTAAAGTGACAAAATTTGACAATTTGTTTTTCTTTACCATGACACTCTATGTATAAAGTATGCAAACCGAAGCCTATCTATTTTGTCTCTTGAAGGTGTGCATCTTTTCTTACATTTCTACATAAGCAAAATAAACAGAAGTAAACCCCTGTTTCAAAATAAATACAAATGGATAAAACAGATGTTAATTTGTTAAATAGCTCTTTTGAAAATAGACTTAAATACTTGCACACATTGGCATCTGTTTGTATAGGTTTTTAGCTTATCCATTAAACAACTATATAAAGTAAACCATACAAATAAAATATGAACCCAGCACAGATTGCATCATATAACTTTGTGGCTGTGTTCGGAGAAATAACTATTGGGGTTTTGTTTATCAGAAAAAGAGATCTAACCCATGAAAAGTACTTATATAGATAGAATAAGAGTTATCCATGATTAGAAACACATAGCTGGTGGACATTGTAGCTCAGCTCCATTGAAGTGAATGAGACTGAACCTCAATTCCACACACAACCTTTGGACCAGTGTGGAGCAATTTTTGGAAGAACCTTTTATCTAAACCTGGATAACCTTTATCAATAGGAATATATTTAGTTACACTGGCTTCCCTACAACCTTCATTAATCACTTTCTGACCCCCATTCCTAACCAGGCATCTTTTTTTTTTTATATTTTAGTAAATTTAATTTTTAAACTAATGATGTTCTGTCACGAACCAGTGGGTCAGTAAGCACTGATACATAAATCTCTGGGTATTTGTGGATCCTCTGGGCTACTGCAAGCTTAGATGGTATAAGTGGAGAACACGCCAGGTAGAAGAGTCTAAGAGGCCTCTGGTCTTCAAAGGAGCCCAACGCAAGGCCGGCCAGATGCACCACCAGGTCGATAACCCTAACGTGGCTACTCGAGGTGAGAGCCAAAGTCCTGGACAAAGGACACTGGGAACAGGCAGGAGTGACGAGTCCCAGGCAGGTGTAGCCATAGGCAAGTGACAGAGTCCCAGGTAATGGACTGGTCCCATCGGCAAGTAGCAGCAGGGATAACAATGACTGACTGGTATAGGAGCCAACAGCTGCTGCATCAGGACTGGGACAAGATATTCTGGTGCCCTCGCCAAATAAGGCATATAATACTCCCTCAGTGGAAAATTCAGTCCACTCCATACCAACATGCATCCCATTTTCTGCCTGAAATAAAGTGGTGTCCTAGGCAGCCACCTATCCCCCAAGTGATCGTGTGATTACCAGGCACAGAGGCAGGAAGTCTGAAGGCTGACTGCTGAGCTGTATACAAAGCAGTCATTAAACAGTTTTTCAAGCATTCTGTTAGCCATTACAGTATGTGTGAATGAGGCCTCAGTGCCTTGCATTAGTTTTCTCATACATAATCCTAAAATTCCTCTCATTCTTTTGTTCTATAGAAAGTCTCTGCAGCTCTCACCTATATAACCATTGGATGAGAAATAATCCAATAATCTCTATAGCTATGTGTTTGTCCATTCAGCATATCTGAACTTGGTATATTACAAAGCTTCTGTGATCTGACATTTCTCATGAATTAAAACTAATTTAAACTAAAATATCTTAACATTAAAAAAAATGATCGTTCATCAATGCTCATTGCTCATGAATGACCACAGGCTTTTTCAGTGCTCACCTACTGAAGATCGCTAGTGCCGAGTGCTGCGCTGAGATGGCCCTGTGTATTCCTACCATTAGAGTAAGTTTGCAGATAAAAATTAGCCTTTGTGGGCACAATACTTCTGAATACCTGCTAGCAAAGCAAAGCTGCTACATGTCCATAGCCAAATTGTGACTGTTTCCTCTGTACAAAATTTTGTTTGGACTAGAAGAGCAAGACTAACAATGCTACATTTATTGAATGGGCACAGATATGGGCACATGGCAGCTGCACCATGGTATATGTCTGGATATCTCCTGAATACCAAGGAGGATAACATCATAAGGAAGTACCATAAAAGATCAACCTTATGCTAAATGTAACTTAGTGCCTACAAAATTATTTATCAAATAGTCAATGACTATTTAATGTAGTAGCAGCCAGTTAGTGTTGGTGTTGATATATATATATAAATATATATATATATATATATGGTACATGATACCAGCCATTGTGTGTGTGGGATATAAGGTACATAATACCAGCCACATTAGTGTGGTGTGGGTAATATATGGTACATAAGTACCAGCCATTAGTGGGTATTGTGGTATATATGGTAACATAAGTACCAGCCTAGTGTTGTGTGGGTATATATGGTATAGAGGTACCAGCCCTTAGTGGTGTGTGGTTTTATGTATATGGAACATGGAGACCACCATTAGTGTGTGTGTATATAGTGATAACCCCGCCCACTCACTAATGGCTGGTACTCATGTACCATATATACCCACACACACTAATGGCTGGTACTCATGTACCATATATATACACCCACACACACTAATGGCTGGTACTCATGTACCATATATACCCCCACACACACACTAATGGCTGGTACTCATGTACTATTCATGATGTTAGGGTAAATACAATTGATAGATAGATAGATAGATAGATAGATAGATAGATAGATAGATAGATAGATAAGAGAATAGATAATAGATATGCACAATAATGACTAGTAATCATGTATATGTTGCACTGATTTATGTTTAATCAAAATGGAATCCACTGCGAATTGTATTTTCCCAAATGCATTTCAGTAACATATTCCCTTGTTTACTGTCACTTAAGTACCAAGAGGACACAAAGCTGAAATCACA
This sequence comes from Phyllomedusa bahiana, assembly GCA_025379985.1. Classification (NCBI taxonomy): domain Eukaryota; kingdom Metazoa; phylum Chordata; class Amphibia; order Anura; family Hylidae; genus Phyllomedusa; species Phyllomedusa bahiana. Next base: position 42,216 of record JAODAL010017553.1, read on the forward strand.
ATATTCTATCTCTGCTCCGCAGTTTCCCATTATTTTCTATGGATGTTAGTTATGGCAGGTTATTGCATGTGTTTGTATATTGAATGCAAAAGAGAACAAGACAGGAGTTTGATGAAAATATTATCCTGAAGACCATTTCATATGCCAAGTCGTTACCTTCAGAGGCTGGGGCACGTGGAGCAGCATAACGTGCGTGCTTTGAGCATGAATAAATATATCCCAGTAGAGGACATTTTACATGAGCATTTGTCCTGCTGGCAGCTTCCCTTCTCCTTCCTTGTCTTCTGCAAAGTGAGACTACTGACAACTGGCCTTTGTTTTTAATCTCCGAATTACTGTTGAACTGATCCCCCTACTTTATACTTTGCTTGTTTTTCGAAAATACCATACAGAATGCACATGATGGGGAGGAAGCTGTTACAGACCTGTTGCTTCTCCTATGAGGAATATGCACATAAGCTTAGAAAAAAAAAAGGCCCATTTGAGATAAAACCTGTTGTTTGGACAAGGTAAACAGTTGCTTAAGTTAAACTTTACTTAGTGATAATCTAACAGACAAAAACAGCAAGCCTCATTCCTGTATAATCATTGGCAACCAAGCTGAACTTTTTATTGTAAGAGCAAAGAAGATTTTCAATGTACCAAAATGTCGACCAACAATTTCAGTTTGAAGAGCAGGATCCTCGGAAGAAAACAAAGGGGTGACATGTGAGATCAGGGATGCACCATTTTTTTGCAGTGCTTTGTGGTCAAAAACCTGTTGCAGCCCTGCTCTATAAATGTACAAACAGTCATACATCCAAACTTGTAGCATAATACTTCAGACAGAATGGAATGGCTGAGACAAATTTTGCTGTAGAATGGGACCATCATGTATAAGTGCTGTGAGACACTTTCATACATACTGGATGCCTTCTACACCCCTCTATAAGCAGCTTAAAAAACTGGCGTGGTTTGACGGCAGGTTTCATAACATGATTGCCCAAGAGAGTTGCAAATACCTGAAGAATCTTTAGTGTCCACTCTTATTAAATAAAAACCTTCCCACTGGGCAACAACTTATTGCTCCCAACCTTTCAGTAGCCATAATACTTTTTAATTTTTGTTTATCTACATACAGTAGGGAAAAAAGTTAATTTAGTTCGGCCACCATTGTGCAATATCCTTCCACTTAAAAAGGATGAGAGAGGCCTGTAATGACATCATTGGTAGATGCCCCACAGACTATGGAGAGACACAATGAGAAAAACAAATCCTGAAAATCAACATTGTCTGAATGGGAAAAAAAATTATTTGCAAATTATGTGGAAATAAGTATTTTGGTCCACCTACAAACAAGGGAAGATTTCTGGCTCTCACATATCTGTAACTTCATCTTAAGAGGCTCCTCGTGTCCTCCATTCATTACCTGTAGTAATGGCAATGCCTGTGTTGAACTCGCTCTGTCCACAAACCTCAAACAGTCCACACACCAAACTCCCACTATGGTGAATACCATAGTGCTGTCGAAAGGACACCAGAAACAAAAATTGTAGCCCTGCACCAGCAGCTTATGGGTGTGAAGAAAATATAACTGTTGGAAGCAATAATTAGAAATGAACAGACTTACAAGACCACTGATAATCTCCCCGCAATCTGGGGCTCCATGCAATACACATCCCGAGGGGGTTCATGAAAGATCACGAAAAACGGTGAGCAAAAATCCGAGAACCAACAATGGGGGAACCTATTGAAAATGACCTGCATAGAGCTGGGAAACAACGTAGTACAAAGCTACCATCATTAACACACAACACCACCATGGACTCAGAATCCTGCAGTGCCAGACGATGTTCCCCCATAGAAAGACCTTTTGGAGGAGTTAGAAAGTCCTGTTTGACCAGAACAGCCCCCAAACATCACTGTTCTAGAGGAGATACTGCATGGAGGAATGGGCCAACATACCAAGCAATATTGTGGGTGGCCAACCTTGAATACTAGTAAGGAACCCGTCATTTTGATAGGTGTATACATAAGTTTATAGTTGGTCTTCTGGATTATTCTTAATAGGCCCAGTTTTTTTTATAGTGGGTAATTCTGAGACTGATAATAACATTGATCTGAAATATTGATCCATTTCGGGCTTGTGAAGCATCATGTCACCTACAAGCGGATGCAGCATTATTTAATGATGACAGTGGTTCTACTGAAGATACCAATGTAGAGATGGAAAGGATTGAAAAATTCTCAAAGAGGTTAATACATAAAATAATGCGAGATCTGGTGGAAAAGGAGCACCCTAGAAAAATACCTAACAAAGAGGCACATACCACTGGCATCAAGGTACAGGTCTATCCATCCTATGGAAAAGAACATGAAAGGTTCAGACAAAAAATGGGAAGAGGCATGTAACAAATGCTCAGGAACGTTTATGGAGATTAATTAAAGAATTAAACTCTTAGACAATAGATGATCCAAACCAAACAAATTGATGAAGACAGACTCTTCAATATCCTCTAAACAATATCCCCGGCATATGGTGGTTTTATTAAAAATGAAAATGGAGGACTGTATAAAAGAATGGGAGAAACAAATTAAAGCCACCAAAATTAAAAAGTTACAAAGAGATCGTACAGATTTTCAAACTAATCAGGTGTACAAGTGGCGCATGGAAAAACGTATTTCCCGCCAAAGATCTATATCGATGACCCTCACAGACGTCTACTGCTGAATCCAGCTCTTCACAAATGTATGATACGACCAGACAAAAATCTAAGAGAAAACTTGACTTCTCAAAAAGATCTACCAGTAAAAGATGGATGGATAATGATGTGGATAAGAAGACTGATTCAAACTCGCAAGGTAATCCAACCTATATGATTATAACTCTTAACATCTAGTCAGATTGAAAGTTTTTAAAATCTTGGACTTACCATTTTCACCCTCATACAATTTTGATTCAATTACAGCTATAAAGGACTTTGCATCTTTTTGTTGCCAAAATTGAAACGTTTAAGAAGATTTTTCCATTTCAAAACAAACCTATTGCATCATTTTTCAATCTAAACGAGGAACAGAAGCACTATCATCTTGGAATCACTTGAGTCAATGAAGATATAATCTGAAGAATCTGCCATATCGTACAGTACGTTCCCTACAATCAACTGGCCCCTAAATCCAAAAAAAAAAAATTTCCACCTCTAAGCATGTATTCAAATATTGAACTATTTGTCAAATTAGTATCTAAGGATTTTAGGAATTTGGATAAAACGAATTCATATCGTAATTGCAATTTCTCACAGAGACAAGCAATTAAAGAATTGAGATCAATGAAGGATGTTCTGTTCAAACCCTAGATAAGGGAAGCATGTGGTAATATCCCCAAAAGGGAACGAACAAGAGGCTTGAACAACTACGGGATCCGCAGTTACAAACCCCTACGTTTAATCTTCACAGAAATTTTTGGATGAATTAAAGATTATTTTGGAGAAGGTGTGGAGAAAATTATATTGAAAACAAGGTAAATTCTTGTACGTTATCCAAAAAATGCATCCCTTTTTCTTAGAACCCAAAAAAATAAAAATTTTCCATCTGTCCCCCGGGTCGCCCCTTTGTTCGGGACGGGGAAGCCTATGCGAAAAAGTTTGAAAATTTATTGACCATTTCCTAAACCAATCGTGGAACGTCCTTCGTCCTGAAAGATCCCAAATGACAACTTCAAAAAAGGACAACATGAAATTGAAAAACCGGGATAGACCCGGGACATGTGATTTTGAGTCATTCTATAATCTATTAGACAAAAAAGATGGCATTTGTGGTGAGTGCCTTCTTGTTTATGTCAGCTTGGATAAGGAATTGAAATTTTATCATCACATGCTTGAATTTTTTTTGACTATAATTTCTTTTTATTTTGGGGACGTTTACCCCAAATTTACAAGGCAAGCAATGGGGGCGGCCTGGGGCCCCCTCATATACCAATATCTTCTTGGTTTTTGGGGAAAACGTTTAATCTTCTGTGTTGCCCCTTTCCCTTGATAGAGAAGGTTCGTTTGGGAAAGGAAATTTTAGTATACTGTTTTTTTGGGCGGGGGACATTAGATGAATTAAAGCATTTATGAATACCATCAATCAAAATCCCTATAACCCCCAAATTTAGTTTTAAAGAAGGAGAGACCACATGGATTTTTTTGGATATTTCCTTTATTTGAAACAAATGGTTTGTACTTTTGTCTTACAGAAAACCCAACAACCAAAAAACTGCTAATGCATTTCGCTACCCCCCAAACGACTGATCAACAAATACTGTTGGCCAATTTTAAAGAATAAGAAGAATCTGTTCTTGGTGTTTTTTTTAAAAAAACAATTTAATTAAAACAAAAATTAAGGAAAGGGGTTATCCAAAAAAGGTTATTTTAAGTGAATATATCAGGTTTAAAAAATACAAGACTTGATTTTTTCAGGAAATTTCCCAAAAAAAAACAGAGTGATGAAAGGGTTAGATTCACCCCTTTTTATTCTCAAAATCATGCCATCATAAAATCAAAAAAAATATGGGATTTTTTGAAGTTGACGATGCCTGCAACAATACTTACCCAAAAATCCAACATCACATACAGAAATCTTGAAATTTGAAGGAATTTGGTAGAAGCATTACCCTGGATCCGCCTGAAAAATTCGTTTTTGGGTCTAAGGGTAAAAAGTGGGGGGTGTATCCCCTTGGCAAATGCAAAGCTTTTCCAACATATGGAACGACGGAAATTTTTTGGAACCTTCCAATGAGAAGAATTTTAAAATTACACATACCATCTCTTGTGCTACAGAAGGTGTAATCTACTGTGCTATCTGCCTGTACGGACTCATGTATGTTGGTATGACTTCCAGGCAATTTCGAAGACGCATTCGTGAACACATCTTAGGCATTGAAGCCACAGATACCTCTGTTGACATTGACTCATTACATCCGATTCCTAGACACTTTAAAGAGGAACATAATTGTGATGACACTGGTCTGCGTTTTAGGGGAATCGACCGTGTTCTTTTTGATTCAAGAGGTGGAAATTGGAAAAACATTTTGAGGTGGATTTTTACACTAAATACTGTCCATCCTAGGGGTTTAAATGAACAACTTAATTTTGCTCCATTTCTATAACTTGATTCTTCTGTTTTGCAATATCTCTGCCTTGGTTTGGTTTTTAAGTGTATTTTAAAAATTGATTTTGTGTATATATTAATTCTGTATTTTTATTCTAGTTACATCATTCACGCCAGTTGTTCCTGTACCTGTTCTTCTTTCAACGTATACAACCATATGTGAATGTGGATGGACAGCACTCGCACTTTCTCTAATCTATGGACACACATGTACAATGCAGCTATGTATTTTTTATATTTGTTATATACATAATTTTTAATATATTTTTATAAATAATAGATGGTTATTTATCTTCACACACACACACATATATATATATATATGTGGTATGGTATGGTATGCACTCACATATAGACACTACACATATATTTTCATTGACTAGCACTGGTCTAATTATATATTTTATTTAACGTATACACTATGATATGCACTTTAAAAAATATATATTTATATATGTAATTTATGGGGGTATTTTAACATGTATTATGTAGATTTATAATATGAATTATGCCATGTGCTATGTCTATATCATGATTAATAAAATCACTCTCCTCACTTGCATGTCACCTGTCACTTTTTTTCACCAATTTTGTATAATCCCATTCCACTTCTTTTTTATCACTTTTGTTTTTCACTTTTCATTCACTCAGCACTTCTTTTACATGTGTGTCCCAGTATATTTCCTATTAGGCTGCTTACATCCAGATATTCTATCACGGATGTCCTGTAGCGTGGGATGTTCATCTGCGCGTGCGCGTTGGTTTCGCGCATGCGCGAATTGAACATCTCCGGCATCCATTTTAAATTAGGGCATACCGTTTTGCTTTGGTGCGCATGCGCGGGGAAGTTGCGCACGCGCACTAGCATCTGTAGTACGCCGTTACATCTCGTCTATTTCTGGTGAGTGTATCTTACAATATGCGGCGATTTACATTTCTGATAGTGCCAATCAAGGCACATTGGTGCTGAGTGCTATCAGTCACTCTTTAGTTCATCTCATTGGGTTAGTTGGTCATCAGGAGGCGTGTACTCGATAATGGTTACTCACTTAAATACCAGGTCTCCCATTTGGGAGTTTAACCCCCGGATGAAGCGCACGGCGAAACGCGCGTTGGGGCGCGGGCCTCCATTACCTCATCTGCTTACTGCGAAGTTATTTGTGATGTCCTTCTTTTAAGGTCGGGTATACATTTGCACTAATATATACTTAAGTTTATATATTTACAACAATATAATTGTATTGTATAACTAGGGGTTACCCGTCCTTATATTGGACAAAAATATATTTTGATGTAGTATAGGAGGTCTCGCATTCTGTGTAGTTCCACTGTAATTTTTTACTTGTTTTTTATGCACTTTGATATGTCTAATAAAGCTATTCCATTTTAACATTATCGTTTGGTAAGACCGTCTTTTTGATAGGTGTATACATAGTTTATAGTTGGTCTTCTGGATTATTCTTATATTTGCCTGGTTTTCTCATTTGGTGGGTTATATAAAAAAGTATTCAGATTAACTTTTGATATTGAACCAAATAACTTATTTACATACATATATTTGCAAATAAGTCTTATTTCCAAATCAGGACAAATGGGATTTTCTGGATTTGTTTTTCTCACTTTGTCTATAATGTAGTGGTCTACCTTTGATCGACAATTAAGGCTCCGCTCTCTCAGCTTTTAAGTGGGAGACCTGTCCAATTGGTGGCTGACGAAATACTTTTTTTCCCTAATGTATAAGAGTTGTCCTTTATGGGATAACATATTATATTTTTCATGGTACCATTAACTAGTACCATATATTAATGGAAAACACTCAATTTTTATTCAGGTGGTGTGGAACATAAGAAAAGATATAGCAACAGTTTGTCATGAGCTATTGTATAGCTCCTTCTATGGGGTTCTCTTCGCATGTGTGTGTGATGCATGATACATGTGTTATTGGTATTTTCTGCAGCTTAGGTACAATTTTGTTTCGGTGATACCATTATTTATTTATTTTTTTTAACTTTCAGTCCCCCAGGGTACTTGACATTCCTGGAGCACGAACAGTACACTGCTTCTGTAATCATAATAATAAGAATTATAATATTACATAATAATATATACACAGAACAATGCATATTAATAGGTCACTTCTTAGTGTGTACCACTCTAAGGTTTAAAGAATGCTTGCTAGTGGCATATTCTTGGCTGTGTCTGTACTAATAGTCATGTTGCTGTGTATGTAACAATCTCAGTGAGCCTGCTCGTACCCCCTTATCAACTTCATGTTCTGAAGCAGTATATTACATGTCATTAAGGGGTTTAAATGAAAATGACAGTGTTTGATTTTATGCTTCTAAACTCTCATACACTGATGGAAGACAATGAGGAGATTTATTCAAACTCTTTACGATTTATCAAATAACTACATTTGATGCGGTTCTCTTCCTATTTTTCCTTTTGTGCAAAATTTTATACTATTCTATCCCAATGATCTCCATTGGTTACGAGTAACATTATAATTGATTGGGATGAGTATAAGGTAACTGTAGAGTAGAGTACAGGCCTGAGTCCTCTCGGACTTACATCGTTGCGGAGCTTACCATCTGTCCCCTAGTTACATATTGAGAGACTTATGGGCACTGGCTGCACTTGTAGTTCCATGTTTCACAGCAGATGTAGCTGTGGAACGACAAGTTCCAGCATACCACAGCAGCACATGAGGTGAAAATGAAAAGAAATCTTCTTAACAGGGGCACAGACAGCAAAACAATTGTAAAAATCCTTCCCTGCATTATCCGAAACAAAAAAAACAACCTTTTGCTCTGGAGTTACTTTTAATAAATATACCTGTTCCGACTTACATACAAATTTCCAACACTTAAAAAACTAAACCCTTCAGCATAGTCCCTATCCCATTTGTAACCCGGGGACTGCCTGTATTCCCCTTCTGAAATGAAGTATAACTTTTTTTTGGCTTAAATAGATCCTATCCTATTTAACAAACCCTGCTCAAATCAATAGCTAATCTTTGTACTATAGCCTATTAGAGAAAAATGCTTCTTCTTTTCTCTCCTCACGCTCCTAAATCATCATTCTCTCTGGAAAATCTGATGAAATCTATGTTTACTTGACAAAGTGTCAACTGACTGAGGAATCAGCTTACAAGCTGCCCATAGAAGTCTATGATGCCTGCATGCCACCAATCACTCTGCACAAAGGAGACGGGTTCCAGACCCCAAAATGATCCACAAAAGCCCAGTATTTTATAGGCAGTGGTATCGTCTCTTTAACAACCAACCAACTTTGACTTGAAAGAGCAGCAACAGAGCAGAACAATTGTAATGCACCCTACACGTTGTGCCGTCTCAACTGTTGTACTTCTCAATAAATGCAGCATTTGTCTGTATGTATGAAAGTGACAACACTTTATAAATGTGTGCTGTTGTGAGGCACATTTATGCGGCAAAAAGTGGTGCATAGAGGTTGTGCGCCAAAATTTGTCTCAGCCTCGCCACTATGAAATTGGTATGGATTGGTGCGACAGTTTCACGCCACAGTTTGTCATGACACATTAATAAATGTGGCGCGTCGTGCAAATCTGGCACAACCACCTTCTCCCTTCTCATACAAAAGTGTTGGATGTGTCGCAGCATGCACCAGATTTTGGCATAGGACAGTTCATACATCTGTCAGACAGGGCTATGACAGGCTTTTTCGCTTTTTGGCTCCTTGTATATATGTTACCTTAAGTATAGTTACTTTATCCCTTATTGTTCACATAAAGAGAGATTATTCTTGCTTGCTTGGTTAATCTTTAAAGAGTCAAGTGAGATTTCCACAGTCCTTCTAGTTTCCACCAGTCTATTCTCTTTGTTGGAGTCAAATGTTTAGACTCTTTCCTAGGCCTCAGGGAAGGTTTTCTATCCTTGAATTGGCATATTTTCTGCTTACACTACTCCATTACAAATAGTCTCTCTTAGACTCACTCTCTATTATCTTAACACCTTAGGGTGGTTTCACACTTAATCTTTCTTTGCATTGCAAGTATCCATCAGGGTATCAGGAAAAAAGGTATCTCAATGTATACCGCTACATAGCTGTGGCAGGCCCATAGACTTTAATAGAACAAATGTAGTCCTAATTTTGCTTAACTTGCTAGCGGTAATGTGCGACACACAAAAGTGTGATCTACAAGATGCCGGAAGTAGCATTAAGCTGCCTACGCTGGACACAGGCGAGTGGCACAATTTGATTTAGTCTAGAATGGAAGGCCTATATACCTTGCTTATGGTGGACCTATGTACATACCTATGTAAAGGAGGGCTACATACCTACCTAATGAGGGGCCTTTAAACCTACCTACATAACCGTGGCCTTATACTTACCTACCTAATGGGGGCACCTTTGTTCCTACCTAGTGAAGGCTATATACCTTTCTACTAAACAGGGGTCCTATGTACTTACCTACCTACTTAATGGGGGCGATTAAAAAGTGAGAAGTCTAAGATGTTTGCATGCTAAATTCTGCAGAGACAAGTCTCATCACAGAAAATGACTCTTGTGAGTCACTGGATGTAATCACATTTACAAAACCCTTTTATATTGGCCACTATATGTTCTCTGTCTAGCAGTAATATTGGACATAGTGTAATGGGTTTTAGTCAGTAACAGACTGGTGGTATTATTCAGTAACAATGTGGTGATGATATGTGGTCATGGTATGGTGGTATTATTTGGTCTTAGTGGTATTATTGGTAACATTGGCTTTTGAATTCTGGTTTTGTCTATTAACCTTATTGTGATAATATCTGCTCTTTGTATAGCAGTATTATTTTATAGCTATATGACCATTATTTAGAGGTTTTGTGTATATATATATATATATATATATATATATATATAGATCATTTTGTAGATATTTGCTTTTTTATATAAAATGTATTATTTAGAGGGGGCATATATCTGTATGGTCCTTTAATGTTTACCTCATGCTATCCTGCTGCTTCAACTCATCTGCAATTAGGTGAGTGAGACTCAGAAGCCCCAGCGTCCTATCTTCATTACAGACTGGCTTGATGATGTCATCACATTGGTCTGTATCAGGGGGCATGCAACTGGTCAGATGCATGATGCAGGTGGCAGAAGCAGTGAGGCGAAATACAGTAGTTGAGAGGTCGGTCAGCTCCACTGGTGAGCCCTAGGCAACCCAGTCTAACACTGTCTGCTATTTTATCTATGTAGAAAGCTTGGTACTATTACTGTATCTAAGCATTGTGTTTGTTAGTTATAATTGTAAAGTCAAAGAACACAAGAAGATTAATTGTTGTGGACATCTGCCAAAACTCAACATAATTATGCTTCTCAAGCTTTCTTGGTGCCAGAGGCAGGAGTCTCAGACTATTCCCCCCCATCCGCACATTTATAGTTTTCAGGTTACTTTAACTCATCTGAAGTAATGTTGGCCTCTACAACTCTATCTCAGTGACAGCCAACTTCTCTACGTAGCTACACACAGGATTGCTTTAATGCTAGGCAGCATTTTGGGGGCCACATGGGCATAGGGGCTTACTGGAGAGATAGTAAAATCCCTGATAACCTCTGAGCTGTATTTCACTTTTCATTTCACTGTGGCAAGTGATAAACTCAACATGCGTTCAGTGTCTGTGCAACAGTAGTGGAAGGGTATGCCTCCTTCCCCACCTCGGGCCCTGCCTCATCTTCCTTGGAGCAGCAGCCTTCCAGTGAGAGCATTGGCTGCATTAGTTCACGTCTGAGTCCTGGCTCTCATGGACGAGCTGCTGTAAAGCTATGGCACATACTGTACTTACTAATTTTTCACAACATCCAGACTTGGTAGATGCCATTACTGCCATATGTGATTGTGTCTAGTAGCTGCCTGCAGTAGAAATAGGATAGTGGACAATTATGGAGAAGTTATGAGCAGATAACGATCCTGTATTTTCCATTTCCATACTGCCAATTGTGAAGGCAGACAGGCCCAGAGCAGGTGGGCCCAGGGGCTCATAATGCTTTTAAGACTCTGCCTACATGCACTCAAGTAGGCGAAGGTAGACAACCATCTACGGCGCCACTTCAGCCCAGGCAGAAAAGGTGGGAGCAAGGAGGTATAAAGTTGGCTGAGTTTTCGACTGGGGGGCGCTTTATGCCTTATTTGCCTAGGGAACCAGAATACCTTGTCCCAGTCCTACATGCACCTCATTCCTAATCCTTTCATGTTTTTATTAAGTGTCAACTGAAGTGTAATCTGATGCAGATAAATACTATAGCTCAGAGTCGCTTTTGGAGACCCTAATATGAGCTGTTCGTTATGTGAAACATAGAGGCCATCATTTACTTTCTCACTTTTGGACAGCGTGAACGTGAAAGCCAGTCTTAAAATGCACCAAATTTATCACAGTGGCTCATGCAGATTGATAAATAGGTGCAGATTTAGACTGACCTCTTTAGAACAGTTTGTTTGACATGCTTTCTATGCAGATAATTTTGATGCAGATTAGTGCAGCGTTTCACATATTAGCTATGGCTACTGTACCACAGAGCCACAGCCACTTTTTATTAAGCCACACCCCTGTATCGAGTAGTGTGGAGAACGCTCACAATTAATGTGTCTACAACAGGCTGTGCCAAATATTAGCCCATATCCCTATTAGGAAGGTAGTTACATAGGTCCCCCAGTTGTTAGGTGGGTAAACAGGGCCTCTTGCAGTAGTTAGGTAGGTATACGGTAACCTGCATTAATTAGGTAGGTAGACACAGCCTTCCCCCAGTAATTAGAGCGATAGACAGGGCCTCTCCTCAGTAATTAGACAGGTAGACAGGGCCTCCCCTCAATAATTAGGCAGGTAGACAGGGCTGGCCCTCAGTAATTAGGTAGAAAGCCAGAGCTGCCCCATAATTTAGAAAGGTAGACAGGGCTGCCCCCAGTAATTAGGCAGGTAGACAGGCCCCTCCAGTAATTAGGCAGATAAACAGTCATCCCCCCAGTAATTAGGCAGGTAGAGAGCCTTCCCCAGTAATCAGATAGGTAGACAGCTCCCCCCCACTAATTAGGCATACAGGTAGGCCCCTTCAGTGAAAAGGTAGGTAGAGAGCCCTCCCCGTAATGAGATATGTAGACAGACCCACCCCAGTAATAAGATAGGTAGACCGCTCCCTCTCACCCCCAGTAATTAGGCAGGTAGGCAGCCCACCGTAGTAATTAGGTAGACAGCCCCCGGTAATTAGGCAAGTATACAGCCCTCCTCCCCCAGTAATTAGGTAGGTAGACAGCCTCCCCAGTAATTAGGCAGGTAGACAGCCCCCCCAGTAATTAGGCTGGTAGACAGGTCCTCCCCTCAGTAATTAGATAGGTAGAAAGCCCCCCCTCAGTTATAACATAAGTTGCCCCCCAATAATTAGGCAGGTAGACAGCCCCCCAGTAATTAGGCAGGTAGACAGCCCCCCAGTAATAAGGCAGGTAGACAGGCCCCCTAGTAATTATGCCAGTAGACAGTGCCTCCCCTCAGTAATTAGATAGGTAGACAGGGGCCCCTATAAAAAAAAAAAATACTCACCTGTCACCTTTCTTTCCTCACTCTTCTCTTCCCTTAGTCCATGCCACCTGTTCCTGGATGCCACTTCTAGTGTCTTTTAGGCAATTAGCCTATCCATAGACTTACGGCCTAGCACAGGTAGCAGTGCTGGTGGTGTGATCTCTGCATCGCTAGGTCTATATGTGATCCAGTGATGCAACTATGTGGCCTGGGGGCCCTCTGGCTCAGGGTTCCGCTCGCTGAGTTTGACCCGTGTAGCTGCGCCACAGGTTGGCGCTGGAACTCAGGGCCCACCATGGGGGGGATTCTCCAGGACTCTGGCGACCCATTCACTTGGATGGTTGTATTGCCAGTCTGGGCCTGGCCTTATTTATGAAAACTTTCCAAGTGTGAGACTTTCTTTGTTGCCCATAGCAACCAATCAGAGCTCAGCTTTCATTTTATATAGTGCTCAGAAAAAGTAAAAGCTGAGCTGTGATTGGTGATTGGTTGCTATGGGGAACAAATAAAGTCTTACACATAAGGCCCATAGTGTGCGCCATTGTGATAAATCTGGAGCATGTTCCGCCTGTCTGACTTATTTTACTTGTCTTTAATTAAGCAGCTTAAAAATAATCTATCACAGTTTTTTTGCAAAGTCTTTTTAACATGTTACTTCCCTATTTAACCCTCACCACTTGCTGAGAAATATTCACTAAATTATTACTGCAGAGAGAAAAAGTATTCGTTTGTCACTTAATCTCATGAATTCACTTTATAATCACGGTTGGGCGCACAAAGAAATCCTCTTATTTGTTTGCCACAAGGATGCACATATGGTGGTTTTCAAGATTTTACTGAAGCTTAATCACATTGCTGAGAAGCAAACTGAAAACAGAAAATAACTGTTCAGAAAGTTGTCGATATGTGGAAATGGCTTCCAAAAGGATCTGCATGGCAATGTAGACTGAGGGATAACATTTTTTTTTCTTTTCATGGACCAAGTTTTATAACACTTGCTTTTTTTTTTTTTAAACCTTAACCAGTTCCTGACCAGGAACTTTTTCCTTTTTCTAAGTACATGCAGGTTTGAACAATATAATGCTTTTTTTTGCATTTTATTATACATTGATGTTTATTGTGTGTCCTTTCAAAGGATGAGTGAAATGGTCCCCTACAATAATGGATGTGCAATTTTGATGAGATAAATTTGGAAGTGTAACACGATTTTTTTTTTTTTTTGTCAGAAATGTCTGTTTAGTACATTTACACGATTGAATGTCAGATAAAATAAGATTGTTACTAATAGCTTTACCATACTTGCCAACCCTCCCGGTTTTGGTGGGTCACTCCCGCTAATGGGGGCCGTGTCCCGCCCCCCCCGCTTGGGGGGCTTAACTTTCCGCATCTGTAGAGATGCCGGAGGTAATCTGTGTACAGAGGCATCGGGCGGTGTCTCTTGACGCTGCCATACAGCCTCTGTCTTGAGCACTGTGGGGGAAGGGGGCGTGGCTTAGTGGGACCACGTAGCTCCACCCCCTTTCCCCAAGCAGCCTGTGAAGAACTAGCATGCCAGCAGAACAGTGAGTGCAGGGATGGCTGTGTGCGTGGGGAGGAGGGTGGCTGATTGCATGTGAGGGGAGGGTGAGTGTATTGCAGGGGGAGGGGGATTGGTGTGTGTGTGCAGTGACTGCGGGACTGTGAGGGGAGGGGTGTGAAGTAGATTTTATTATTTTATTATTATTAGCTATAGGGGCACTGCCTGACTAATTGGGGCCTCTACCTGGATAAAGGGGGCATCTGCCTGGATAAAGGGGGCCTCTGCCTGGCTAATGGGGGCCTCTGCCTGACTAATGGGGCATTTACCTGGATAAAGGGGGGCCTCTAACTGGATAAAGGGGGCATCTGCCTGGATAAAGGGGGCCTCTGTCTGGCTAATGGGGGGCCTCTGCCTGACTCATGGGGCCTCTGCCTGGTTAATGGGGGCATCTGCATGAGGTAGAAGCGAATTTTCAACATTTTAGGAAAAAAAAATCCTTTCTAACTCCAGTATGACAATAGGAATAAAACCCTTCTCCAGAATCCTGGTCACTATGATTTGTTATATTATTACACTCCAGAAATGCATCCAGACCCTTTTTGAACTATTGAATTCACCATCACAATTTCCTCTGGCAGAGAGTTCTACAGTCTCACTGCTCTAACAGTAAAGAATCCCTTTCTATGTTTATGTAGAAACCTTCTTTCCTCAAGATGTAGAGGATGCCCCCTTGTTCTGGATACAGTCCTGGGTATAAATAAATCATTGGAGAGATCTCTATATTGACCCTTGACATATTTATACATATTTATTATGTCCCTCAGAAGTCGTCTTTTCTCTAAATAACCCTAACCTTGCTAATCTTTCTGGGTATTGCAGTCCACTCAGTTCTTTTATTATTTTTGTTGCCTGCCTTTGAGCCTGTTCAAGCTCTACAATGTCTTTCCTGTGCACTGGTGCCCAAAACTGTACACAATATTCCATGTTTGGTCTGACCGGTGATTTGTATAATGGGAGAATAATGTTCCCATCATGTGCATCTATGCCCCTTTTAATACACCCCATGATCCTATTTGCCTTGGCAGCTGCTGCCTGACACTGGCTGCTGCAATTAGGTTTACTGTCAAACAGTGTCGGACTGGGATGCCTAGGGCCCACAGGTGGAGTTGACTCTAGGGGCCCACCAATTACATTTTTATGGGCCCACTGGTGGAGTATATTTTAAGAGCCCACCCCTACAGCTACTGTAAATTACTGTATATACCTCCTATACTCTACTTCTTGCTTTCTGCCTATCTTTCTATGCTTTTTTGCATCTTCTGAGAATGCATATGGAGTTAAAAAACAACTTTAGGTTTACTATACCCAAGGGCCCACCGGGGGTTTCCCCTATTCCGCTGTGGGCCAGTCCGAGCCTGCTGTCAAATAAGATTCCTAAGTCCTTCTCCAGTCACTTTTACCCAGAGCTTTTCTGTTTAACAAGTAATCATGGAATGGATTTTTCCTCCCCATGTGCATAACCTTGCATTTATCTGTGATAAACCTCATCTGCCATTACTCTGCCCAGGCCTCCAACTATTCCAGATCTCTTTGTAATAACACATTATCCTCTAGTGTGTTGATTACTTTATAGAGCTTAGTATCATCTGCAACGATTGATATTCTACTGTGCAATCCATGTGCAAGATCAATGCATATATTAAAGAGGATAGGGCCCAATACTGACCCCTGTGATACCCAACTAGTAGTAGGGATCCAGTCTGAGTATGTACCGTTAATCACCACCCTTTGTTTTCTATCACTGAGCCAGTTACTTACCCACTTGCAAACATTTTTCCCCAGTCTCATTTTACTTACCAACCTTTTATGTGGCACAATATCAAATTCTTTAGAAAAATCCAGATATATTACATTCAATCCCTCACCCTGATCCATTCTAGAACGGACCTCCACATTTTTTAAACCACCCTTTTTTAATTGAATGTTTGATTAAGCCTGTGTGGTTGATGGTACACAGAAATAAAATTAAGCCTCTTATTTTATTGTACAGTCCTTTTCTTCAAAAGTTTAATTCTAGTCATGGTTCCTACTTCATTGCCTATTCTTAGTATCTCATTGCATGAATAACTTCTGGTTACAATTTTTTTTAGTAGGGAAACTATATGTTTATTGTATTCCTCATGGGTTGTACAAATTCTCATAGGGCTCGGTTGGGCACAGTGATTGACAGCTACAATACTTAGTAGTATAGTGATATACTGCTATGTGTTTTTTCTAAAGATCGCTGAGTAAAGTCCTCTATGGGGTCAAGTAAAAAAAAAAAAAATGAGCAAGGGCCTGTCCCCACGGCATGGGTTTTCAGTCAGATTTACCGATGGTTTTGAAAACCGTCTGTAAACTGTCAACCTTTTATAAAGGCTTAAATAGAAAAAGATTTTCTGCTGGACGTTTTTTTTACGCCATCGGCACAACAAAAAACCTGATCATTGTTCCACCCATTTTTTGGACGGAACATGAACATTTCAATGTGAAGGGGGATGACTTAATCTGCAAACCATGTACAGAAACCATCCCCTTTTACACGCAAAAGAAGACAAGATACTGGTCGAAAAATCCGACCGGTATTTTGTCTTTGCCATGTGAATGCACCCTAAAATGTAAAAACAGTTAAAAAAAAAAGTAAAACAAAAAAAGAAGTATAACATGTAAACCGCCCTTTTTTCATTACAAACTACAGTCACTCCCAAAAAGATATTTTAAAAAAAAAGAAATTACACATATTTGGTAACGACACATGCATAACAACACACTGACCTGAAGTATAACAGTCTAGTGGCAGAGACTTGTGATCTGAAGTCACTCTATCACAATTTACAAAAATGTTAGGGGTGTTCTCACTTTTATGAGATACTTTATATAAAGTGAGTACACCTCTCACATTTTTGTAAATATATTATTATATCTTTTTATGGGACAACACTGAAGATATGACAGTTTGATACATTTTAAAGTGTGCCATCAAAATAACTCAACACACAATCATCAATGCTAAATCGCTGGCACCAAAAGTGCGCACACCCCTAAGTGAAAATGGACAAATTGTGCCCAAAATGTCAATATTATGTGTGGCCATCATTATTTTCCAGTACTGCCTTAAATCTCTTGGGCATGCAGTTCACTCGAGCTTCACAGGTTGCAGCCACTGGAATCCGCTTCCAGTCCTCCATGATGACATCATGGAGCTGGTGGTTGTTAGAGACATCAGCCAGGAAATTAAAGCTTGGGCGGAAATGGGTCTTCCAAATGGACAATGACCAGAAGCATGCTACCAAACTGGTTACAAAGTGGTGTAAGGATAACCAAGTCAATGTTTTTGAGTGGCCATCACAAAGCACTGATCTCAATGCTATTGAAAATGTACGAGACAAGCTGAAAAGGCCGGTGCGAGCAAGGCAACCTACAAACATGGCTCAGTTACACCAGTTCTGCCAGGAGGAATGGGCCAAAATTCCTACCAACTATTGTGAGAAGCTTGTGGAAGGATCCAATATGTTTGACCCAAGTCATACAGTTTAACGGCAATGATACCAAACACTAATGAAATGTATGTAAACTTTTGAATTTGCAGACAGTAATAAAAAAGCCTTAAAAATTATCTCTTTCATTATTCTGGCATTTGGGAAATATAAATAATTTTGGTTCCTAACTGACCTAAAAAGGGCAAGGTTTATTCAGATTTCATGTCAGATTGTGAGAAAAACATGCAGATGTGTCTTTTTATATGTATATCCAATGGTTGAAATAATCAAGACAATAAATAATAATGTTTTATTAAAAAGGGATCTGGATAAGTTGGAGGCCTGGGCAGGGAAATGGCTGATGAGGTTTAACACAGATAAATGCAAGGTTATGCACATGGGGAGGAAAAATCCATTACATGACTACATGTTAAATGGAAAAACGCTGGGTAAAAGTGACATGGAGAAGGACTTATGAATCCAGTAAACTTAACTGGTCAGTGTCAGGCAGCAGCTGCCAAGGCAAATAGGATTATGGGGTGTATTAAAATTGGCATAGATGCACATGATAAAAGGAGGACAATTGGCTTCTACCTCATGGGGGCTTTTGCCTTCCTCTGTATCAACACTTTAGCACAATAGGCTGAACTGGATGGAGGTCTGGGTTTTTTCGACTTCACAAACTATGTAACTGAATTGACACCGGAGACATTGGTCGACAAGGTGAGAACTGAAAGGATTTGTGTATCTTCGGAACCAGGTAGAAGATGGGTACACAGGGGTATCTAGATATAAGTGCCTGTTTTATCCCTTTACTTATAATAATACTTTTCTGTCACAGAAATAGGGAATATAGAGTCATCTGGGATAAAAGTTGTAGTTTGGGCTGTTAAAGGGGTTGTCTCACTACATTGATTCATCTTACCTCAGTCCTGTTTTCTTGGTTTCACTTTGAATTCAGGGGCGTGTTTACTGGCTGCTACTAGGCTGCAGTAGAAGCCAGGTCTGTAGCTATAGCGACCAGTGCTGGCAGCCTATCAGGAGAGATTGAGCAGGTCTGTAGCTATAGCGACCTGAGGAGCTGATGCAGCCCATACAAGGGGGGATATCTAGGAATGGGTAGGATACTGTTAATGGACAGATATTGCAAAGTGACTTGTTTTTGCAATATCTTTAACATAAAAAGCAATCCTTGTAGTGAGACAACCCCTTTAATGTTTTTTTTAATAACATTTTATTGTGGTGCTTTTTTAATATTATTGCTTAGTTTACATATTTTGCCTCCAATCCTGTAACTGAGGCTGGTATATTAGCACCAGTTACAGGGGAAACACATGGGAAAACAACCCCCTGTACTTACTTTTTTAGCTGATCTGTGTCTGTTAAGACACAACTGAGTCCCAACAGTCACATGACCGCCAGTGCTGGGGAGCTTCCTGCTAGTCTTAGCAGATACAGCGATCTGGAAGACAGGGAGAGCAATAAACCATCCCCTGTCTTCTCAGTGGAGGGCCAGTTATTGCTGATAGCTGACTCTCCACCTGTGCAGCTGCATAATTAGTGTTATAAAGCCACCACCCAGACGTTTTCAATTCAATGTGCGGTTTGCAAGCAGTCCACACACTGTGAAGATCAATAGACTCCATTTACATTACATTTTTGGTAATAGAAAAAACTGGGCATAGAGGTATATATTCTCTGTATAACTTTATACCATCTGTATAATATATGATGGAGATGTTTGACAGAGAAAACGTCATCACAACAGCTGGCTTTCGCAGTAAAATGTAAGAAGGACATAATTGATTTATTTATTTACATAAACTGAACGGTTATATAAGTATATAGAAATTCTTTTTAAACTGTTGACTTGATGCAGTTGCCATTCAGAGTCATGAAGGCAGATTTTTACCTCTTTGGGCAATTTGGTTCATGCCTTATGTGGGTGTTTATGCATTCCTCTAGATAAATCGGGAGAAAGACAAATCTAAAATGTATCCTACTTTTTGCTATCTACATCTTATCCCACCCTTTGGTTGAACATAATGGAAATGTATCTTTTTCAACTGTGTTAATTATGTGATATAGTAGAAGTATACAGTTGGTTAGTAGGGAGTTTTTCTTTTCAGTAAAAAAATTATCTACATTTTTTCATTATACTCATTCTGAGTGAGACAAAGATAGTTGCTGCCCATTTCATTTAATCGTTGTTCGTGTGAAAATAAAAGCTGGATTCTAAGTGGTTGTTTCTACAATAAGCAACTCTTCCAATTACCATTTGTTCTAGTTTCCATAGGTGTAGAAGAGAGTAAAGTTATTTATAATTTAGAGAGAGAACAGTTCATTAGTAGTGATGAGCGATTGTGTCAACTATCGTTATCGGATCGATAGTCGAAATTGGCAATTATCATGACGATATCCGATAACAGATTATCGCCGATGACCATTAAAGGCTATGGGAGAGGAACAACACCTTCATTCTTACACCCAAACAGGGGAGTAGAAGCTGGAATTAACATCCACAACAGTCAAATAGATACGTGCTACATCTTAGGCAAGACAATTAGGCAACTAGAGTCACAGACAAAAAGTCACAGACTATTCACTATCCCTGTCCTGTACCACAGCATGACCCTTACACCTGCATGACCCACAAATTAAAAAGTGCCAGAAGGCAGTATTATTTGAACCATCATTTTAGTTGAACTGGACATTGAATATCCCTGTCCTGGACCCTTAAATCTGTCTGACCCACAGATTAAAAAGTGCCGGAATAAGGAGTCTTTCAACCACCATTTTATTGGAACTGGACATAGACTATCCCTGTCCTGGACCGCAGCATGACCCTTAAATCTGCATGACCCACAGATTAAGAAGTGCCGGAAAAAGGAGTCTTTGAACCACCATTTTAGTTGAACTGGACATAGACTATCCCTGTCCTGGCCTGCAGCATGACCCTTAAATCTACATGACCCACAGATTAAAAAGTGCCTGAAAAAGGAGTCTCTGGACCACCATTTTAGTTGAACTGGACATTGACTATACCTGTCCTGTACCACAGCATGAGCCCCAAACCTGCATGACCCATAGATTAAAAAGTGCCGGAAGAAAGTAGTCTTTGAAGCAGTCTTTTAGTGAAATGGACATTGACTACCCATATCCTGTAACGCAGCATGACCAAAAACCTGCACAGGTGCCCTTATGGGCCATCATCATAAAATTTTGCAATAAGAAATAAACTATATTAAAAACAACTAGTTTTCCAATACTGCTGCGGCTAGAGATACTTGCCATTCTACTGGTGACATTGTTCCACCATGACATTAGAATGTGAAGCAAACGAAACAGATGTCCCAGTAGGTCAACGAGGCCTGTCTGAAAATCCTGCATTCTACTGTCAAGTGGGTTGAAGGAAATTACTGATCAAGGCAGGTGAGGCTATAAACATGGATCACACAGGTTCAGCTAGCAGGGCCGGAGTTAGGAGTAGGTAAAACTGCTGCAGGTTGCATTAACCACTGAAGAACAGATTGGCGACGCTGTTCGTTACTGAGATTCACAGGGCACCGCTCTAGCGATGACAGGCCTGACGGTCCTGCAACCGACGATCCGCTGGCTTGCGTGTTGTCGCCAGCACTGGAAGGAGCACCTTCTCTTGTACCTCTACCTCCATGTCCTACACCCCTCTTTGCTCCATTACCACCTGCAGTTCGCTCCATGTTCAGAAATATAAGAATTTAAAAGGTATTGAAGAGTTTTTGACAGTCTCTTATTGAAAGACGGCAAATCACAGCTATTTCTAAATTCCTCTAATTTGCAACAGCCAACTAGGATTAGAAACAGAATTGTTTCTATCAAATATCTGTGAAATGCGGTCTGGTGGAAAAACCGTAACACAAAATCAACAGTGTTCTTCCTTCAGTCCCTGAGATTTACAACTGCCCAGTAGGACTAGGAATTGATAGTTTTGAACAAACTATCGTACAAATGCACGATTAGCGCCAAACTGAGACGCACTGAGTGAAATAGAAGTATTGAACAGTTATATGGATTACATATGGCAGCCTTCGCACCACTGACAACAGGCGTAATTTACTATCAAATATGTATAACACAATATGCGTACAACTGAGCTCTCTGCGCCAAACAGACGCACGGACTGCAATAAGGGTATTTAAATGTTATATGGATTAATATGGCAGCCTTCGCACCACTTACTAAAGGCGTAATTTACTATCAAATATGTATAACACAATATGCGTACGACTGAGCTCTTTGCGGCAAACAGACGCACGGACTTCAATAAAAATATTTAAAAGTTATAGGGATAAGTTATGCCGGTTTTTGGTGAACACTGACACGCAGTGTTTGCAATAGAACTGAAAAAAGTGACAATTTCACCTCCTACCAGAGGTCTGCTGGCCAAAAAATTGGTAACAAACAATGCTTTTCATTTCAAGATCACAGAACAAACTGAGCTGCAAAATATCTCCCTTCATTTGAAAAACCTCTCCTGCTGCCGCCCCACCTATCCCCCGCAGCCCCGCGGCTACACACACCAGTAGATATCCTTAATACTTTCTCTAACTAAATAACAAGTTAAATTCTCTAATCTAACTCTATTCTAAGCTGTAGGTAGGTGGATGGTTTCTTGTATTAGATGAGACTATCTATCAGAGCTTTTAGAACAGCTATTGGTTTAAACGCAGAGAGACACGTCCTGCTGTGAAGTGTGATAGACAGAGAATGAGCTCAAACAGGAAATGCAGTTGCATAGATAAAACGAGGTCACGTGATTTTTGCAGCCAATGAGATCCATGCACCGCAAAGGGGTGATGTTGTACATCCTCCTCACCCCCCTTTATCTTCTGAGCTGATTGGCTGGACGCCAAAATGACAGGAAACGCTGAAAATGGCTCGATAGTAATAGATTATCTGTAAGATTGTCACCTAAAATATTGCATGATCGGAAAGTTCCGATAAGCCTAAAAACCTTGCCGATTTCAACATTTGGCGATAATATCGCTCATCCCTATTCATTAGCAGAGCTGAACTGTCACCGAACATGAAGTTGGTATAAACAGCAATATTAATCTTGCATCAAACATAATACTAGAAGAGACACTCACCAATGCATTATGAAACTTGAATGAATCTAAAGCTGATGGTGGCACAAAAAAAGGATAAGGATAGCAATCATGAATCGATGCAAACAGATGATGGGTAGCAACAAACAAGAACTGAACCTAACTAACTTTCCCTGAATCTTTCCCTTAACACTGACCCTAACACCAGACACCAATAACCTTCTCTGTCCCTGAAAACATTTTCCCAAAAGTACTGGTGAGCAGAGGGTGTCTGTATTTTGTGTTGGACACCTAATAAGTGCTTGTCAGCCCACCCAATCGAATAGTAGAGGAGTCATAGGTTGTAAGCCAGCAAGGTGCACCACACGTATCTTCATTAATGGCACCCTTTTGTATCGCCTTATCTATATGCAATTATAACACCAGCAACCAACCCCCTCATGCAAAGGAGATGTGTGAGTGGTTGTCTTATCCGTATTTTTGCATTTGTGCAATCTTCCCGTGTATTATATGGTGGCTTTTTGCATACTGGTATGAACAGGTATCAATTCAATGTGCAGTTTTTTATCATCTAATTGTTCAGCTAGTGGAGGGATGTGTGAGCTACTGCTCAGCAATTACCTGCACCTGTTTATCTTTCCCAAGTAGCACAGGTGCCGCCTCAGTCTTTAGTCCAGCCATTGAGCTGTACGTATGGCCTTTGTTGTGTTTTTGAGTAAATAATGTCCCATTTTTCTGTGATTTTCGTGAAAACATTTCCAACAACATCTCTAAGTTAAAAATGATCAAGACACAAACAGGAGAACTCTAGGACCAAGACTGTACGTATCATGAATGAAACACTGAATAAACTGGTTTTACCACAAGATACATAAGGATTTAACAAATGATGACCCCCCTCAAGACCAGTCAAAAACCGGACAAGAAACATACATGAACGTCAAGGATTAAACATACAAACTAGAATTAACTAAGCAAGACTGGACTGGATATAGTATACATAAATCAATATGCTGAATAACTAGGTACATAATAAATAATAGGACTGCTTGATATAATTACACAGAGATAACTGTATAATCTGCAGCATGGATTGGATTTCCTGAGGTTGGATTTCAAAACAGCCGTTTTTGCCAAAAAAAACATTCAATTGTTCAATAATCCTCTGTACTTCACTAGGAAAAGAACAGAAAATTTGCTATTGAAGTATGGGGGAGTGATACAGAAGATAGGAGGATGGATTCTAAGAAGTAGTGGAAAGTTCATAGGGAATTCGGAGGTTGGTTGAAGGACCATGAATTAGATGAACATATGAAAAAATGGTGTCAAGTAGCGGAATTTAGTAAGTGAAGAATTAGCAGCTGATGAGAAACCCACTGCACCACTGCCATATCTTTCAGACCAGAAACCGGCTATCTTGGTGGCAGAGTCCAGTCCAGCTGGATGGATCTGCCTCGGGTGTGACCAGCAAAATCCAGATTGGAGAAATACCTGTTTCAATTGTGGTGCACCAAAACATGGAGGAGAAGGTATATATCCTGTCCTCACTAAAACTCAGCTTGTGTCCCATTCTGCTGCATCTCAGCTGAGCAGCTCCAATGAGACAACTGCAACTGGAGCTGACACGATGACCCCCCTCCCGCCCGCCTGCCCGTAAAATCATTTGAATAGTAAGGCCATGTTCACACGGCTTAAAACTGGACGTATTTCAGTCTGTAATTACGCGGCGTAGTGCGCAAATTACGGGCTGAAAACGTCCCAGTCATTACGGTAATCCACAGTTCTCATAGAGAGCTATGGATTACCTCTCCTCTCCCTGCTCGCACAATACACCGCGGGGGGAGATAGGCCCGGTTCACACAACTTATTCAAGCCGTAATTGCGGGATGGATTTCGCCCGCAATTACGGCTTGAATAAGGGGTGGGGGCGCAGCTCCCCGGCCCCATAGACTTTCATTATCCACGGTGCGTATCCCGACAGGATAATGAACATGTCACTTTCTCCCCGCCCGGCGTATTCGCCGAGCAGAGAGGAGAGACGGAATCCATAGTTCTCTATGAAAACTGTGGATTACCATAATGGCTGGGACGGATTTCAGCCGGATTGCGCGCTGTACTGCGCGCAATCCGGCTGGAATCCGTGCCCAAAATAAGCCGTGTGAACGGCCCCATAAGTGACAGGTGAATTACCAGCGGCGGATACGCGCCGCTGGTAATGAAAGTCTATGGGCCGGCAAGTTGCCGGCCCCCCGCACCCACCCCGCCCCCGGCCACACGGCGTAATTGCGGGCCATAATTACGCCCTGCAAATACACCGTGTGAACATAGCCTAACAGTGAATATTCTGTAATTTCAGAAATGAATATTTTCTACTATTTTGAGAATCAGTGAGCATGATACATTCTGTAAATTTGGAAAAGAGACATTAATGTCCTTGTTCTGCTTTGTTCATATAGTTCACAGCGATCAGGGATGTGTTTGTGTATGGTATTAGTTCTCTTTGTTTTAGAATGTTCTTAGTTCTATGGAAAAGCATTGCATTCAATGAGAAGGCTGTTTCACAATAGAAGAGTCCTTGTGGCCAGGAGGCGGAAAGAAACAATTCAAATATATATAATGCTGAACTGTACAGCAAACACATACAAATGAGAAAAAGTACAAAGTTGCAGAAGAGGCTGCTAAGATTTACTTGTTTGATTTGAAGGTAAAAAACATTAGAGACACTACAAAATGTCAACATTAAAAATTAAAACTGTATCTTATTAGGAATATATTGTTAATAAAAATGATAGAATGTAGTAATATTCTGGAATTTAGTTGATTTTTAATCAATGTTCTGCCAATGAAAATAAGTGGTTTGCCTTATGTATTTAGTTTTCTTTCAGCTTCCCTGCCATGTATTGCTCTCATTATACATCTAGTCACTGCCTGAAGATTTCAGTACACCCCATCAACTTCACCATAACTTACCTCACTTTTATGTCCCCTCTTCTTTCCCATCTATGTAAGTGAAACATGTACCCTCCAGACCACCCCTTGATTCAACTCATCCACATGCTGCCAATGTGTGCAGGACCCATGTCATGAGTCTTATCCAATTAACCGGTCTTGTTTTCCTACCATCTCCTCTTCCTAAATTATGATTCACCTTTGTGGCTTGAATACTGGCTTATCATAAGCTATGCAAGTTTCTCTTGCAACATCATAGTAAAACAAACTCTTTGCTTTGCATGCACAAATATATTTATAAAGCAGAGGTATTTTAAAACTGTCTAAAAACATAGTAAACATGGCAAAAAGTATGCAAAATAGCAATTTTGCTTAAATTGTTCTAGAATTCTGGTGCAGGTGCCATAGTAAATGTTTGCTATGGTCTTTCTCGATGCGGAAGACACTGGGCAACAATAACAGATGTAGCTAAGCTTAACTTGATAAATACACTATGATATGAAGGTATAGAATGCTATCTCAGCTTTTTTTGCAATTTATTTTGATGGCTGTTGTTGTCTAAGTTCAGATGACACTAAAATCATGTGGTTATCACTCTCACAATTTACACTAACATGCTTTACACTACATTTTGTCCCAGCTCCTACACCAAGCGGAGCCCCGTCCCGCACGTCGGGTTCGGGGTCCGTTCACCCCGTCCCCGCCGGCGTTCACTTACCCAGCCACGCTCCTGCTCAGCCTGTCTCCGTCTCCCAGCGAGTAGCTCCGCCCCTAGGGCGCGCGCGTGCCGGCAGTTTGAAATTTAAAGGGGCAGTGCACCGGTAATTGGTCATTGCCGGCACTGCTCCTATTTAAGTCTGGCCTCTTCCTGGCGGCCGTCGCCAGATCCTTGGTATATTCCTGTTGGAGAAAGCCGTTCCAGTATTGTCTAGTCTGCCTATCCGTGTACCGAACGTCGAGCCTATGTTTACCGACCACGAACCTTGCCGCCAGTCCAAACCTCCTGCCTGTCTACATTACGAACATGAGCCGCCTGTCCTGACCTCCTGCCTGTCCCCGATTACAAGCCTGCCTGACGATTCCGTACCTCGCCTACCCTTGGCCGCCACCGCAGGCAAGCCCCGCCAGTGGAAGTGACCTGTTAGACTCCCGCCGCAGCAAGACCATCCCGCTTTGCGGCGGGATCTGTTGAATACCGGGACTACTTAGATTCCCCCTCCCTGGTGTGGGCTTAACACCATCCCCTGCGGTGGTCCAGTGGATCCACCTCCAGACCGTTACATTTAGGATCCGGGCCATGGATCCGCCAAGGTGCCGTTACCCAGCCTGGCGGATCTGACGACCGTTGTTGCTCGCCAGTCACAGCAACTCGGTCAACAGGCGCAGCAACTTATCCAGCTATCCACCCATGTTGCAGCAACTCGTCACCGTCCAGCAACAGCAACCTTCACCATCTCCACTGGTTGTCCCTGCCTCTACGGTTCCTGTGGCCCTGAGAGGTCCCAAGCTTCGGCTGTCCCTCCCAGCTAAGTTCGACGGAGACCTGAAACTCTGCAGGGGGTTCATCACCCAATGATCTATGCACGTGGAGCTGATGGCTGATCAGTTCCTGTCCGAACGTGCGAAAGTGGCTTTCGTGGTCAGCCTCCTCTCCGGGAAGGCCCTGGCATGGGCTACACCTCTGTGGGACAGGAATGATCTGGTGATGGCGGATCTACAGTCGTTCCTCAGTGACTTCCGCAATGTCTTCGAGGAATCAGCTCGTGCATCCTCCGCTGAGACAGCCCTCCTAAACCTATGCCAGGGGGATCTGCCTGTAGGAGACTACGCGGTGCAATTCCGCACTCTGGCCTCTGAACTGTCATGGAACGAGGCCGCTCTGTGCGCTACCTTCAAGAAAGGGCTCTCAAGCCGAGTTAAGGACGTCTTGGCCGCCAGAGACCTCCCGTCTTCCCTCAGTGACCTGATCCGGTTAGCGACCCGCATCGACGTATGCTTCATTGAACGGGAGGAGGAACTTCGGCAAGAACGTCAGTCAACCCAACCTCGCTGGTTTCCTCGCCTGGCACCGGTGTTCCAGAGGCCTCCTGCACCACAGCCGCCAACACCCACCGAGGAGCCCATGCAGGTTGATCGGGCTCGCTTCTCTGAGCAAGAGTTGGCCCAGCGTCGACAAAGGAACTTGTGCCTCTACTGTGGCAGCCCAGAGCATTACCGGAGGAATTGTCCCAGACACCCCATGCCTGCGGGAAACTCCCGCACCTAGGATCTGTGGGAGAGGCATGCCTAGGTGCAAACTCCTCCTCTATACGTCTGTTGATGCCCGTGCAGGTCGTCTCAGAGACTGGTACCTCGTTCCAGGTTCCGGCGTTTCTGGATTTGGGCTCGGCCGGGAACTTCATCCACCAGTCTCTGGTGAAGCAGTATCGGCTTCCGGTGGTCCGCTTGGAAAAAACGCTTGTCATCTCATCCGTCAGCGGAGAGCTGCTTAGCGACACCATCCAGTTTGTTACCAAGCCTCTGTCCCTCCACGTGGGGGCGCTGCATAAAGAAGAGATCTCCTTCTATGTGTTGCCTCGCTCTTCGTCGCCGGTCCTCCTCGGACGCCCATGGCTGCAGCTCCACTCTCCTATTCTGGACTGGACATCTGGAGAGGTGATTCGTTGGATCCCAACTGTCGGGGGCGTTGTTTGGTGGCACCTCGCCTGGTGCTTTCCTGCTCTCGCTCGACCCTACAGGAGCCATTGCCCGGGCTGCTGCCCGAATACCTCGAGTACGCCGATGTGTTCTCCGAGAGACAAGCCGAGAGTCTTTCTCCGCATCGTCCATACGATTGCCCGATCGACTTATTGCCGGGTACCAGCCCTCCCCAGGGCCGAGTCTATCCACTGTCGGTTCCTGAGACCCAAGCCATGTCTGAGTACATCCAGGAGAATCTCAGGAAAGGGTTCATCCGGAAGACCTTGCTTCCCGCGGGTGCGGGGTTCTTTTTCGTGAAGAAGAAGGACGGTACCTTACGGCCCTGCATAGACTACCGGGGTCTGAACAAGATCACGATGAAAAATCGTTACCCTTTGCTGTTGATCACAGAACTGTTTGACTGCCTGCAGGGCGCAAAGATCTTCTCCAAGTTGGATTTGAGAGGGGCCTACAACTCGGTCCAAATCCACAAGGGCGATGAATGGAAGACGGCCTTCAACACCTAGGATGGGCACTTTGAGTACCTGGTGATGCCCTTCGGACTGTGTAATGCACCTGCCGTCTTTCAGGAGCTCGTGAATGACGTCTTCAGAGGCCTCCTCTACTCCTGCGTGACGGTATACCTTGATGACATCCTGGTGTTCTCTCCCGTCCTCGAGACCGACCGCAGTCATGTTCGCCAGGTGTTGAAGCGGCTCCGGGAGAACCAACTGTATGCCAAGCTAGGGAAGTGCCGCATCCATCAGACTAGCCTCCAGTTTCTGGGTTGCGTCATTTCTGACCAAGGCCTATGGATGGATCCAGCAAAACTGTCAGCCGTGTTGCAGTGGCCACGCCCAGTCAGTCTGCAGGCTATACAGCGTTTCTTGGGCTTCTGTAACTACTACCGCCAATTCATCCCTCACTTCTCTACGCTGGTGGCTCCGATAGTGGCCATTACCAAGAAACAAGCCAATCCATGCAGCTGGCCCGTCGAGGCCGAAGAGGCGTTTTCGAAGCTCAAGTCCGCCTTCCTACGGGATCTATCCTTGCACTCCGGATCCCGCGAACCTTCACCCTGGAAGTGGATGCTTCGTCTATGGGAGCCGGAGCAGTACTTACGCAAAAAGGACCCACGGGTAAGACTGTAACGTGCTGCTTCTTTTCCAAGACGTTCTCGTCGGCCGAGAGGAATTACACGATTGGCAATCGGGAGCTCCTGGCCATAAAACTGGTCCCCGGAGGAGTGGCGTTATCTGCTGGAGGGTGCCTGTTTCCCCATCCGTATCTACTCGGACCACAAAAACCTCCAATATATTCAGACGGCTCAGCGACTTAACCCACGCCAGGCTAGGTGGTCGCTCTTCTTCTCCCGGTTCGATTTTCAGATCCACTTCAGGCCAGCAGAGAAGAATGTGAGAGCTGATGCCCTCCCCGTGCCTCCGACGTTGGGGGGTGAAGATACTACTCCCGAACACACAATTCCTCCAGAACGTCTATCTCGGCAGCTCCAGTGGACCCCGGAAGGTTCCTCCTGGAAGGACTTATGTGCCCCCCTGCTCTCCGCAGACGTATCTTAAAATGGGGACATTGCTCATTGGTGGCCGGTCATCCCGGCGCCCGAAGAACCGTGCACCTGATATCCTGGTTCTATTTGTGGCCAGAGCTTGAAAAGGATGTTAAGGACTTCGTTTCGTCTTGTGACTCCTGTGCCCTCAACAAGACACCACGTCACAAGCCGGCGCATTTCGTCCCGTTGCCAGGCCTGCCGTCTGCCTCCCGCCTGGCGGAGCTATTCTTCCTTCATGTGTTTCGTCTGCATGGACTCCCTCAGAAAATCGTCTCGGACCGGGGACTTCAGTTTGTCTCCAGATTTTGGCGAGCCCTGTGTAACCAACTTCAGGTGAAGCTCGACTTCTCTTCTGCCTATCACCCACAGACAAACGGCCAGGTGGAGAGGGTCAACCAGGTCTTGGGATGTTACCTTCGCCATTTCGTCTCGGCACGGCAAGATGATTGGTCCAACCTGCTGCCATGGGCAGAGTTCTCTTATAACTCCCTTGAGTCTGAGTCTGCGGGCGTCTCCCCCTTCTACATTGTGTATGGCCTGCATCCCCGCCCTCCTCTCCCTCTGGCAACCTCCTCCGAGGTCCCGGCGGCGGACGCAGTGGTTCAAGACATGAAGGCCACCTGGTCCCAGACCCGTAGGTCTCTGCTCCTCGCTTCTGAGCGCATGAAGACTCAAGCAGACAAAAGAAGAAACCCTCCTCCGGTTTTCTCCCCAGGTGACAAGGTGTGGCTCTCGGCTAGATATGTCTGCCTTAAGATGCCTTCTCATAAACTGGGACCCCGTTTCCTGGGACCCTTTGAGGTCCCTCAAGCCGCAAACAACCCGGGGTCCTACAAACTCCGGCTCCCTCCTACTATGAGAATTCCCAACTCGTTTCATGTCTCCTTACTGAAACCCCTGGTCCTCAATCGCTTTTCCCAGAAGGCTGTTCCTCCTCCGTCTGTGGCTGATGCGGCCAATGTCTTCGAGGCCAAAGAGATTCTGGGCATGAGGAGAACTAGAGCAAAAAGATACTTTTTAGTGGACTGCAAGGGGTTCGGCCCTGAAGAGAGGTCTTGGGAGCCGGAGGAGAATATCTTGAACCGCAGGCTCATCCAGAGATTCCTCCAATCCAGTAAGAGAGGTGGGCCCAAGAGGGGGGGCCCAAGAGGGGGTTACTGTCACGGATGCCCCTGTGACCACTGTCCCGGGTCGCATGCGCGTCCGTGCCCTACACCAAGCGGAGCCCCGTCCCGCACGTCGGGTTCGGGGTCCGTTCACCCCCCCGTCCCCGCCGGCGTTCACTTACCCAGCCACGCTCCTGCTCAGCCTGTCTCCGTCTCCCGGGCAGTGCGCCGGTAATTGGTCATTGCCGGGCACTGCTTCTATTTAAGTCCGGCCTCTTCCTGGTGGCCTTCGCCGGATCCTTGGTGTATTCCTGTTGGAGAAAGCCGTTCCAGTATTGTCTAGTCTGCCTATCCCTGTACCGAACCTCGAGCCTACGTTTACCGACCACGAACCTTGCCGCCAGTCCAGACCTCCTGCCTGTCTACGTTACGAACCAGAGCCGCCTGTCCTGACCTTCTGCCTCTCCCCGACTACGAGCCTGCCTGACGATTCCGTACCTCGCCTACCCTTGGTCGCCACCGCAGGCAAGCCCCGCCAGTGGAAGTGACCTGGTAGACTCCCGCCGCAGCAAGACCATCCCGCTTTGCGGCGGGCTCTGGTGAATACCGGGACCTACTTAGATTCCACTCCCTGGTGTGGGCTTACGCCATCGCCTGCGGTGGTCCAGTGGATCCACCTCCAGACCGTTACACATTTATTATGTGTTTTAGACAGTTTTTAACACTTCTGCACTGTGTCCAACCAAAGGGGTGTGGCTTTATTGAAATCCAACTACTAAATGGTGTAGAGTCAGACAAAAGTGTCTAATTATGTACCACATATACAGTGGATATGGAAAGTATTCAATCCCCTTTTAATTTTTCACTCTTTCAGTGGAGCCATTTGGTAAGAACCAAAAAGATAATTTTTTTGCTGATTAAAGTACACTCTACCCCTCCTCCCCCCATCTTGAAAGAAAACAACTGTAGATATTTTTGCAAATTTATTAAACAAAAAAAAACTGAAATATCACATGGTCTTAAGTATTAAGACCCTTTGCTCAGTTTTGAATACAAGCACCTTTTGAGCTACTACAACCATGAGTCTTTTTGGGAATTATACAAGAAGTTTTTCACACCTGGATTTGGGGATCCTATGCCATTCCTCCTTGCAGATCCTCTCCAGTTCCCTCAGGTTGTATGGTGAACATTGGTGGACGCCATTTTCAAGTCTCTCCAGAGATGCTCAATTGGGTTTAAGTCAGGGCTCTGGCTTGGCCAGTCAAGAATGGGCACAGAGTTGTTCTGAAGCTACTGCTTTGTTATTTTAGCTGTGTGCTTAGGGTCATTGTCTTGTTGGAAGAAGAACCTTCGGCCCAGTCTGAGGTCCAGAGCGTCTGGAAGAGTTTTTCATCCAGGATATATCTGTACTTGGCCGTATTCATCTTTCCTCCAATTGCAACCACTCATCCTGTGTCTGCAGCTGAAAAACACCCCCATAGCACGATGCTGCCACCACCATGTGTCACTGTTGGGATTGTATTGGGCAGGTGATGAGCAGGGCCTGGTTTTCTCCACAAATACTGTTTAGAATTAACACCAAAAAGTTCAATCTTCATCTCATCAGACCAGAGAATCTTATTTCTCATAGTCTGGGACCCTTCATGTGTTATTTTGCAAACTGTATTCATTTCATATACACATCGGGACAACTTCGGCAGTATTATCATTTGATTTTGGCCATGTACAGTTTTATTTCAGATTGCATTAGAAAACCCATAGGAGCGTCGCTCGCTCTCCCAATGGTCCAAATAACCGCGCCTCTTTTAACTTAGCCAATCACAGAGCTCGCTCTGAATTTCTTTTCCCCATAGAACTCTATGAGAAAGTAGCTCGCGCTCTGATTGGCTAAGCTGGACGGGCCCCCACCGCTTCAACCAATCAGCTCTTTTCTGCCTTTTTACTGTATTTTGAACTGTCCCGCCTTTGAATATGATTGGTCAATACTTCTCCATAGGTTAGAATGGGTCCCTGTTGCTCTTATTCTGATTGGTCAATTCTCCTACATAGGTTAGAATGGGCCACTGTCGCTCCTATTCTGATTGGCTGGTTTATGCCGACCAATCAGAATAGCTTAAACAATTTGAATTACTGTATTTCCCGCCAATTCTCTCTATTGCAATTCCTTATGTAGCGCCGGTCTCGGCGAGAAACGCGTTGTTAGGGATTTAACTGCTTTATTTTTATAGAAGGTTTCAGCGCTTTATCTGATAATGATTTACACTTAATAAAAAGGATTTTTTTATTCATACTCCATGCCGCATGGCGCTGAAAGCCGAGATTGCATTGCGCCGATCTCTCCATAGACTACAATGGGAGAAGTAGCTCGCGCTCTGATTGGCTGGGATAGCCAAGCCCTCGCTAGCTCAACCAATCAACTCTTTTCTGCATTTTTACTGTCTTTTGAACTGTCCCGCCTTTGATTTTGATTGGTCAAAACTTCTCCATAGGATATAATGGGTCTTTGTCGCTTCTATTCTGATTGGCTGGTTTATGTCGACCAATCAGAATAGCGTACCGAATTTGAATTACTGTATTTCCCGGCAATTCTTTCTATTGCAATTCCCGATGTAGTGCCAGTCTCGGCGACAAACGCGTTGTTCGGGATAGAATTGATTCATGTTTATAGAATGTTTGAGCTCTTTTTCAGAGAATATTTTACAACTAATAAAAAATGTTTTTTTAATCATACTCCATGCCGCACGGCGCTGAGAGCCGAGATTTAATTGCGCCGATCTCTCCATAGACTACAATGGGAGAAGTAGCTCGCGCTCTGATTGGCTGGGATAGCCAAGCCCCCGCTAGTTCAACCAATCAGCTCTTTTCTGCATTTTTACTGTATTTTGAACTGTCCCGCCTTTGATTTTGATTTGTTCAAACTTCTCCATAGGCTATAATGGGTCCCTGTCGCTCCTATTTTGATTGGCCGGGATAGCCACGCCCCGCTAGCTCAGCCAATCAGCTCTTTCTGCATTTTACTGTATTTTGAACTGTCCACCTTTGATTCTGATTGGTCAATAGTTTTTCCATAGGTTTTAATGGTTCACTGTCGCTCCTATTCTGATTGGCCGATTTCTGCCGACCAATGAGAATAGCTTTCAGAATTTGAATTACTGTATTTCCCAGCAACTTTCCAATAGCCTAATTCAAGAATTAGGATATTGGAAAGTGATTTTGTTTTAGGTATTTTTTATTTTTGAGGTTTGAGCTCTTTTTCTGAGAATGTTAAATGCCTTTATAAAGGAGATTTTTGAGTCATACTCCACACCGACATGTGGAATGATTTCTCGCTGTTTTCCAGCCTGTCTTGCATCGGAACAGATTTTCGGCGCAGTCCCTTCTGCGCCTCAGTCCCCGCACTGCGCCCCACACACTGGCGAGGCGCGGTGGACTTTACATGTTATGTATGAGTGCACTACCTCGGGCGGCGAATCATAGGCGCAGTGCCGCACTGCGCCTCAGTCCCGCACTGCGCCTCAAACATTGGTGAGGCGCGGCGGACTTTACATGGAATGTATGAGCGCGCCCCGGCGCCGACATAAATCAGGCGCAGATTTCGGCGGAAAGGTGCGCCCCGACATGGCGAGATTCATAAATGTCGCCCTTAGAGTGGTATTAGGAAGAGTGTGAGCTATTTGGGAATATATCACACAGACTTGCAAATAGCTTTTTATTGAATACGAAAAAAAGTGATTTTTTTAGGCTTCAAATCAACCAGTGAGGTGTTTGGTGTACTATTTTGTTTTTCCAGAGCATAAACGTACTGCAGCTTGCATTAATTTTGACAAAATCAAACTCTATTCACATCAGATGGTTTTTTTCAAAGGGTTTCTCTGGGACTTCTTTTTATTTGTTACAGGGCTCCCAACTATATTATAGTAAAAATTGTAATTCGTACTTATTAAAAATTATCTACTTGTCCTGCTGTGCAAAACCAAGCAAAGAGACGTCTTCCCCTTCGGGCCCAACTCCTCAACCACTTGAAAATTCATTAAAACAAAATGGCTCTTTGAACGTTATGCATCCTAGTGTTGAGGGGTAAAAAAAATTTCG